>VXBJ01003447.1:1381264-1439940 GCA_013400055.1 Nycticryphes semicollaris
ACCACAACTCTCTGGCTTCTATCCTTCAGCCAGTTCACAATCCACCTTACTACCCTATTGTTCAGACCACACTTCCTCAGTTTGGATGCAAACAAAAGGTATGTTTTGAAATGATAGACAGCTTTTCTGTTCATATTTCTATCGCTGTCCTTGCAATTCCAATGGTATTGGAGAAACTTTTAATTGATAGCTTGCATCTTCTCACCCTCAGCATAACTGTTGCTGGTTGTCCTACTTGCTGCCTTTCTCAGTAGTTCTGTCAATACCTTTCCTACCAAGTCTGTTAACAACCAACTGACTCTAAACAGCACAAAGTCAGAGGGGGTTAATATTCTCTCTGGCATTCAGTAACAACGTGTACCTTACCATCTAGTACAACTGAAAGTCATAGAAACTGAACTATAAAGCATGAGCTGTCAATAAAATACTGTCATCTTATTCTTACTGGTTTGTAAGAGCTCAAGTTTCTAAAAAATCACTCTGCATGGAGGTTGTTTTTTTTTTTTCAAACATAATATCATTTATATCTTTTTAATTTAGTCCTCTTCAGTAACTACTGTATTTCATCATTTAACTCAGAAATTGGATGCCTTAGGGCTTGACTTTATCATGCACTAATAAAATGAAGAGAAACAGACCTTTAAAAATAATTGCCAAAATAGAGTCTGTCAGCAAGCATTAGACTCAGCTGTGGCACTGGCTTGAAAAGGTTATTTTGCTTTAGAATACATTAAACATTTATTAGCTTCACCTCAGATAAACATGCAGTTGTTTACATATCTGCAAATTTGTATAGACACACTTGCAAATGAATTCAGAAAGGAGCATCACGTTCATAAATGTATACCTTCCTTATCTATGGTTCAAAAAATAAATAATCAAAGTGTTCCATTAGCAATTGGCCAGGGGTAGAAAGCTAGGGCATTTGGGGAGAAGGACCCGTTTTCTTAATCTGTTTTTGACTTTTCTAATAAAATGTGCTACTATTGATTTGTTTTGTTTTGTTTTTCTTCTGTGTCAAACTCGTCCTCTCCGCAAGCCGTGGTTTAGGGGAACCATATATGAAGTAAAGTTAATTATGGCTTTCCTCATACTTACCAGTGAGAAAAGATGACCTAAATCCATAAGAAATGTTTCTACTGTGATCACAAGAGATTTATGTAACTGAAGGTCTCAACAAATTCTGCTTTAAAAGTCTTGCTCAGTCCAAGTAGTGTTCAGAGGGTTTTCCTAAGCCCCTGGCATGGCTTTTTGGTGGCATACAGACATGTCACTGGAACATGCAACACAGTTATTAAGAAAGCTTATTCCTTATGACTCATCACTTAATTTGGTGTCAACATTTTGAACTTCAGAGTTCCTCAGGTTCCTTATGCACAGAGGAAGTCCAGTCTGGTGAAACCAGTGCCTAGCTCTTGGCCAGAGTCCCTGGATTAAGCAGTGGACAGAGAACCCGAGAGCACAGCAAATGCACAAAAAATTGAATGAGAAAGAAAGGAACGCTCAAATGGTGTTTAAGAAATCTAGGTTCCAGCTTGAGCTTTCAGGACTATTTCAATCTCTGCATAATGTAAATGAATAAATAGTCATAGGATTTGAAACAGCATTACTATTTAAAGTTGATCCCGGACCTTGAAACAAATTCCTCTGTACTGTTTTTCAGTGCTTGACTTGGTTTCATCTGCTATATCACTTCTCCCTGTAACATTATTTACTTAGTGTTTCCTCAGCACTTTTATTTCTAGCTATCTTTAATAATAGATCTCTTTCAGAAACTATGTTTTATTATTCTTGCCTGTCTGCTACTTGTAAAATATAAGATTTTTATGTCTTATGGCAGTAATTTAGATTCTTCTGTTTTGTTCCTTGCAAGAGTGCACAAGCTTTCTGAGCTTTTTACTGCCCTCACCAAATTTTCCAAGTAGATATTAGGTTTCATTCTATCAATGATTGTTTTCCGAGCACCTTTTTCTGATAAATCTTACCATTTCCCTCCTTTTACAGTCCTTCTGTGTCCTGTATCTTTGGTTGCCTGATTTCCCTTTTCCATTGTACTGAAGTCAAGCATGGACACTACATGATTTTTTACAGCTTTCTTCAGTAATTTAGCAATTGAAAATTTGTCTTATCTGTGTATTTACCCAGCTACTTACCATCCGTTAAGAGAATTAATCCTTAAATAAATTCTCCCAGTGCTAAGATGTTCCCAGCTTTTCGCATGATTGAACCACTTTTTCATTTGCATTATCCTGTCCTTACTTCTCTAGAGAAAACCTCCTTGGTCTGCACTTCTGTAAGCCTCTTCTGCAGGTCAGGGTAGCCCTCCATGCACCCTTCCCATGGGACACTGGCAGTGTAAAGGGCAGTTAGGACACTTGCTGAGGTTACCGTCCTCTTCAGCCCCTTCATCTGCAACACATCCATGTTCATGGCAAGCAATAAGTAATTTTAGAAACATTACAGTAACAGGCTGATCAATTATTTCTAAATATGAAATTTCACTCATATAGGTATACTTCTGCCAAGTGTCAGTGTTCTTCCTGATCTGTCCATATTTCTTTCCATCTACAGATCTCCAACACTAAATACCTTTGGTTCTTGTATGTTATAGAGTGGGGGGGGGGGTTTAACCGTTTTTTTTTCTTTATCTTTTCCATATATTAGTATAACTGTCATTAAGGATTGACAAGCTGACCATCAGCTGTGGTGAAATGCAAGAGGTTTCACACACATTCTCAGCTTTCAAGACACAGCCCCCACCCTGCAAAGTCCAGATTCTTGTTCTCACTGGCAGGCATTTTCATATAAATACTTTAATATATTTAAGGAATGTACAAATTAATATGAATCATCAATAAAAATATTAAAATACTTTACATCCACATGTGCATTTCTAAATAGTGTCTTATTCTTTAAATAACAAATATCTGAAAGGCAGCTAAAGCTTACAGGAATTTCTTGAAATTAATAGAAAAACTATTTTTTAATACATTTCTCTGTTTTAACATTAAGGCACATAGTGAAACTGTCTGTGCTCCCCAGAGGTCATAGCTTTAACTTTTCTTTAGGCTCTGTTCAATGACAGGTTTCTCTGCTGCAAAAGGCTGGAGAGCACATCACATACAGTGACAAAACCCTTTCACATTCAGATGCTGATCATGTCTACAGACTAAAAGTTATGCAGCATGTAAACCCTATCAAAAAGCTTGCTTCTGTCTTTTAAATTGTAATCTGTATCAATTTTGTTGGTGCTTGCATCACATGGGTGTAAGAAAACAATGCAGCTTTGTAGAAAATACTACTGGCATAACATTGTAATAAGCAGAGTCTACTCTGCTGCAGCAGTCTTAAAATGGTGGCATTGTTCTAATTGCAGGACACTTTTACCATTAAAAAGACCTATAAAGTATGCTCAGCCTCCTCTGACCTATGTGGAGAGAAACAGCCACTGGGGTGTCTTTCTGATCGTATTTGTTAATCCATAGGTGTGCCATATCCATCGAGACCATATTAAGACCTCTCATTCCTCTGCAGGTATAAGCTGAAGTTGATACCACTTTGTTCATGTCAGTTGTATCCCTTGTAAAACTGCTGTGGATATGACCTACGATAGGATTTTGAATCAAACTCTGCAGGATTTTAGTTTGTTGAAGTGATTTACCCTATCCACACAGAATTTGAACAAATTAATGTTTTGGAAGTAAACTTTGAGGGAAACCTATTAATATAAGCAATCACACTGTGGTCATCGGTGTGGAATGTCTGCTCCTTGCATAAAAAGCAGGAAATAAAAAGGAAAGAACTGATTGAAGAAGCTTCTTCCAGTTTCAAGAGTGTGCATGCACACTGCTGTCTCTATGCCATCTCATTTGCTCCCACTATCCTGAGTCAACAGGAAAACAATTACTGTGTGTAATATTTCTATGAAAGGGAAGAAAATAAGAAATATGGCACATGCCAAAATCTGCGCTATATAGTATTATTCCCCTTTGACATGGCTCAGACAAACTAAATGGAAATTGCACTTTTGTAGCTCAGGGCAGATACAATTTCAGAAGATAGAAGGCACCTCTTGAGAGCATGAGGCTTGAAATATGCATGAACATTCTTTTGACAGTCTTCAGCCTTCTGGAATTAACATAGTAAGTATTTTAGTAGGTGCATCAGATTAAAAGAGTAAGAAAAGATTTTCAGCCCTTGATGTAGCCTCTCACAGCAGTAACCCTTTTACACATAGTGTGCAAGCAGGAACAAAAGGGGACCATAATGCTCTAACCAGTGTGTTTTGAAGTTTCAAAATTAAAAAAAAAACCACCTCTTTTTGCAAAATCTCATCGCAAGCATTTCAAATCCTCAGTTCTTGGTCCTCTCTGTCCTCAGCGTTGCCATAGCTGTGACTCTGTGACACACTAAAAACTAAACTGTGGATTTCCAGATGTTGATCATGAATCAATACAGCTTGGTCTTAACTCTCTGCTGTAACAACTCTAAATACTATGTAGATCAGGCATGGAAAGCAATACCTGACATACATTGCCCAGCGGGTAACAAGAAAACATAACAAGAAAAGAAATTATTCACAGCATGTGTCATCATCTTTGCAGAACTGTGTTGACTGGTTCATTCATGCCAATATAACATGACAAACATTTCACATTTCGCAGCAAAGAAGCAGATTTGTGACGTGGCTGTCACGTACAAAAAAATACTGTATCTGCTGCCTTCCTTTTTTGGCAGCAAATCCCATAGTGACAGTGCAAATGAATTGACAGAGGGACTGGCATAAAAATAGCATCGTGATCTCTATGGCATGGTTTTGGAAAACACTGTCTGAGATAATTCCAAAAAATCTTTCAGCTTACAAATTGCATCTTTAATCTTCTGGTATAAATGTAAATATGTCTCAGATAGTGTTAGTTCCATTTAAGAGGATATTCTGTATGAAAGCAGGTTAGAGAAAATGTAAGAAGCTTGTTCTGTGTTTGGCAGTAAGAACAAAGTACCTTGAATTACTGTTACACACTGCTTGCATATAGAAATGCGTGACACATTAAAAAGGTGTCTCTGGATTTTCTTTACAGCTAGAAATTACTGTATGTTACTTGGAGAATTTAGTGGCTGAATGAATTAATTTTCTTTAATAGACAGTCAATAGATTTGCATTATGCTTTGTACTTCTACAAATACTAAAGTGAACTAAAGGCAAAATTAAGACTTTAATTTTGCCTGGCTGACATTTCTTGAAGCAAGTATTTTAGCCTTTGTCCATAATGCTTTTACAAAAGAAATTAAGGTCCACCTTTAACCGCCTTCAAGAATTCAGATCTTGTTCAGTAGAATTCCTCACTGTATAGATTATATTTTAAGAATCCTGAGCAGTGATTTTTATATAAATTTGCTATCGACACAAAACAATGGCTATTGTTGATGGAGGACTGCACACTCCCAAAATGGATGCTTGAATGAAAGTAGGTGACTTGATAGTTCCCTGACAACTAGTGAAAAAAATAATTAAAGACATGTTTTTAATCGTTATTTGTTGATGACACAGATTTGTGCATGTGAATGTTGTGGATAACCAGTTTCTGTTAGCCTGTAAAATAGTATGAAGCTAACTTCATTGACACTTTAATAGGATATGTCTCACCTAACTTTAGTTATATGAAAATTAAATGTTTATCCTAAGATAGTTGTCTAGACAGCTCTTTAGTCAGTGGAGATATTTTCAGAGTGTGGGTCATTATAGCCAGAAATAGATTTCTAATATAGAATGGAATTAATTTCTATCTGGATGTGCTTATTTCTCTCTGCAGGTTAGAGAACATCGACAATCCCAGACTAGGCACATAGTTAAGTGAAATAAATCCCACCACTAAATGAACAAAACTCACATTTGGTTAAACTAAAGGAGAGGATGAAATTTTAACTTAAATTAACTGACCTTCCAAAATTACTTTGAATATATATTGTCTAGAGATATTTATTCACTACAACCCCTTATTTAAATTATTTAATGAATGTGTATCTAATGACCACTGAAAATGAAATTCTGCCTTGTGTTAAACAGAAAGTAGAATCCGCAACTGCTGTAAATTGAAACTGCTTAATGATGGAGAAGAGATGCAAAATTTCTGCACTTGCACTTCCTGAGCAGCGTGTTCTCATTTACAGTCAGGTGATGAAATCCATCCCATTAACTTCAAAGCAGGTAACATTTTAGCCATGGAGAACATTCCATTATCCTCACTTTCCACCACAGAAGAAAAAATCCCATCAAACTATACCCTAAAGGATGTCAAATTATACCCAGTTCTTTCCAAGTAAGAAGCAGAAGCTGAAAGAGCAGCAATGCTTTGAAACAGATGAGAATAGAGACAAAATCTTGGCTAATGACACACCACTTTGTTTCAGGTCTCCTGATCCTTTCTCTCCATTGTATCCAGAAAGAGATAAAGAAGAACGACTGAAAGATCCCATTTTCTCCTCCTGATTCCTGAACCTACTCTGTACCAGACTTTGCGTAGCATGGTTTACCCTTGGGCCTGAAGTGATCTGTGCTAGTTGATAAAAGGCCTTAAGAGATTGTTAAGCAGTCAGAAATTGCAGTAGCATTGTAGCCTTCCAACATCTCTCCAGACAAAGCAGGTAGCCTTCAGAAAAAGAAAGTTATAGATGGCTATATAGTCATATATCTGCAAGCTACTGAGAAAATTGATGGAATAAAACAGAAAATATGGTCTTTTATATCAAGATCTGTTGCCATTTCCCTTACACTGAAACATTTCAAAATGCATTTATAATATACACTTGCCCCTGTACAGGTTCTTTTATTCAAAATAACAACAGGATGTAGGAATGGCAGATCACACTCGCCATATCCATAGAACATTAGGAGTTGTTACCTTGTTCAAATAATATGGGATATTTTTTTGCATCCCATTACAAACATTATCTTCAGTCATGCAGTTGCCTTTTCTTCTAACTGAAAATAAATTGACCTTGTCAGGTGCAGGAAAGGGTAAAACAAAGAGACAGCAACAAGGCCTTTACCCCTGTTAGAGCCTTGAATCCAAAGGAAGAGTACTCAGTGGCTCCTTGCTCTAATTCTTGTTCTCCCACAGAGGAACCCTGCAAGTAATTTTTATGTTTTTCTCCATTTCTGTACTTTGTATGATGAAGTAATTCAGCATCTAGACAACTCATCTACAAAAATTTACTAAACTTACATTTGGCACCCAGGGTTTACTGATTGCACTATTGGTCATGAAGCAGAGCCAGTTGGAGGCACTGATCCATCCACATGTATAAAGTCAGCTCTGCAAGACTGCTCTAATTCTTCCTGGGTTTTCTTTTGGTTTGGGTTTTGTGTGTGTGTGGGGGCTTTTTGGTTTGTCTTTTTTTTATTTCCTCAATGGATTATATTTTACACTCTTCTACCTCTGCCTGATGGGTCAAAATCCAGACACTATGTACTAATTACTGTGATTATGACATTAAAAATCAAATTACTGACTCCTCAGCTGCAATGAGGTCACTGCAGCAATCTCTAGTGGATTAAAGATACATAAAAGTCTGAATATAGTGCCATATTGATTCCATGAGTGTCACAGTCTTTCCTCATAATTAAATATGTTGGGTATTCTTTTGTAAAAAATATGCTTTACTTACAGTTAATTTTTGTACATTTTTGGAACAAAAAGTAGAATTGGTTGATTTCCTTTGACTGGCAGAGGAGGATCTTCAAAAGTAAAAATATGGAACTGATAACACCCCTTCCCTTGCCTTCTTGATATTTTAAATGGAATTTCTTGATACTCATTACAACACTGACCCACAGGGATGTTGATGTTTGCACATAATAATGAGTTGCAAGCAGTACTGTAGATAAATCTTGGAAGAGAAGGAAAACGGACTGTAAATGAAAAAGAGAAAATTCTACTAGAAGTGCAAGTTGCTGCTGTTTTAAACCAATGTACTTAAACAGATATTCTCAGGCTGAAAAAGTAAAAATTCTTGGAAAGAAAAAGTAGACACAAACGTATACATGGATACCCTATAAATGAGATTTTTTTTCTAAAGAAAGAGCTTTCATATTTATTTCTTTATGTTTGAAATGGTGCCAAAAATGAATGAATAGAGGAAAGAACTTCAAGAGAGATCAGAGCTAAGAGCAACATTGATGGAACTAATCCAGACTCTGGCCTGCAACTTTCTTCTTTTGACCCACTTTCTTTTATACAACAACTATACAATATTTTTTTCCTATTTCAGCTTTCAGTGTAAGACTGAGAACTATTTGTAAAACCACACGGAAGTCAGTGAAATAATAAGAGAAACATTTGAAAGCCTTCGACATAAGAATGTAACAGATAACAAACAGGGAGAGCTCAGGCTGGCTTTGTGTAGGGCTCTTGTCATGGACTTCAATAGGCACTGGAGCTCACCTAACTTGATTGAAGATGTGACCATTTTCTTAAACATTTTGAGAAAAACACTAAGTGTATATCCACTGAAGAGAGATGCTCTGCTCAGTGATTACATTGTGTTCTGCTGCATATTGGAATTCTGTGGCAACGTGTGCTTTGATTTCCAAGTCAGTGGAGTTATTTTGAGGGTTCCTTCTGGGTAGCAGAGCAGCATTTGACCCCTTACCATCATTCTTCTTCTGGCTGTCAGCTCTCCCAGCAGCACGCCACATGGGTTGCAAACAGAGTCTAGCTAATAACTGTCCTAGCGAGTTAATCATTGTATGGTAGTGTGGAAATGTATTTTCCTCTGTCTTGTTTGATACTCCAATGTGTTAAAAAAAAAAAGAAAAAAGGCACATACAAGTTTGTATTACTGAAATGACAGGCATGGAATGGAATTGTGTAAGTAACTATGATTCTGTTCTTTTCTAGTTATTAGAAATGAATATATATGCCTCTCTCTATATATACACATATATATTACATACTGAGGAGAGCCAGAAAGGACTGAGAAAAAGGTCAGTGTAATTCAATTCCGGTAAGTTAAGTTTAAGAAAAAACCCAGAAGTGACCAAACTTATACGTATACACACAGCTGAACGTCATTCTCTTTTGCATAGGGCTATGTGTTTGCACTATATGACCTGACCTCCATATTTCTCCTTTCCCCAGCAAATCCACCCATGATAGGGCACACACACACACACACACAGAAATACATACAAAGATGATCAGCTTAATCTTTCATTCTGTTTACACAAATCCATGTTAGCTGTGTTAACACCTTACCAACAGATTCTAGAAAAAGGCAGCAAAAAATCAGGAAAGGTGGGGAGGAGGTGGGGGAGGATCTGTGAATATGCCACTGACACTGTATGACCATCCATCCTGGCACATGTGTGCTGAGCTCCGCATCACTGCATTAAGGCCCAGCACACGACCACTTATCTAAATTTCTTTTGGAAAAAAACAGCCATTTTTGGAAAATGGCCCTTGGTAGCTAAGGAGCTAGCTAGCTAGGTTTACTAAAGTGATTTTGCCAAATGAAAGTTATCCCTTGTCCTCAAAATCCTGATTTATCTGGTAAAGTGAGTTCAGTAAAGGAATTCTATTGGTCAGTTGTAGAATAACATACTGTATGATGTATACCAGGGATCTAACCAACCATAGCTGCTAAGGGTTTACTTTGTAGTTATCTGACACTTGCTACATCTTTTTTCTACCAGTTCACTACTCTTAAGCAGAACAAATGAATTTTCCTCAGTGAAGCTGTTTTTCCTTGGAAGAAGATAATTTCATAGAAGTGGAGCTTTTGTAAATAAGTGATCTTTTTTAATGTATTGGTCCAATTATATACTTTAATCTGATATATTATTGCTGTTTACAGCATTCATAAAATAACGTTTTAGGAAGTGCTTTTAATTTGAGAGACTGAGATTCCCAGCTCAGCACAATTCAGTACTTCATTTCTAAGTCATGTTCCTCTGAGTCCCCTGGCTTGTTTCCAACAAAATGGAAGGAGTCTCTGAAACCCAATACCAGCTGGGTAGGAAAGCCATGGGGACACAAAAGTTAATTGCAAAATGACCTGACCATGGCAATAGAGTAAAAGCTGTACAAAATGCACTGCCAAAAATTATAAACAAGTTAATTCTAAGGCAAGAAAGTAAGGAAGCACACCACTTGTCAGGTCCTGTCTCCATCCCCAGGGTAGTGCCTGGCACCCTCTGCTGGGGCTGCTGCTTGACGCCCCCCTGCTTTGCCCTGCTCCTGGCAGACAAGACAGGATCCCACAGCCAGAGTTCATCCCACTGCCAAATGGACCCTGGCTGCCAGGTCCTTCCCTGCCCTGCCTGGCAACACCGAGTGAGAATATACAGCATATTATGAACTCCGGTAGATTCTGGGGTTTGGTTTTTTTTTTAATTAACTAAAATACTCTTGCATCCTTATGATGCACTAGAACGATGTGAAGGATCTTGACATGCCACTGGGTCTGTCATTTGACAAACTGCAGGCATCTCTGATACTGAAGAGTGGGGGCATGCAGGGAGGGAGTCAGAAAATACAATGCGATTCAACAAGAATTATCCAGTACAAGGATAAGCATAGGGGAAATAACAACATTTTATAGCCTAAGAAAGAGAAGGCTCAGGAGGAACATGATCACCGTCTATAAACACCACCAAGGTAACAATAAAAATGAATGAAGGGAATTACACTGTCTCAGAAGATGCCATGACAATAAGTGATGGCCTGAAGCTAGGAAAGAAGGAGCTTAAGTTAGACATTAAGAAAAAGTGTCTAACAGCTAGAGCAATTGGACAGTGTTGGGAAATCATGGGGGGAGACACTCAAGTCACCAACACCATGGGGCATATATGAGAAAAAAAATGTTTCTGATAAAGAAGTGCAGGAGAAAGGGGGTGTCTGTGACAGATCAGAAAACAAATTAACATCTTTGTAACTGAATTTATGAGATTATGATTTTGAGTATATATGGCTCTGTATACTTAGAAGATTAAACACAGAAGATTTTGAAAAAGAAATATCCTCTTTTTATTTGCTATTGATTGAAGTCAACTTTCATTTAGGCCAAAGAATCTGCTTATTTTTTTAAAATACTTTTAGGGGAAAATATCTTTATATTAATATTTCTGAGTCTAAATTTTTGGAGATAAATAGTCAATTTCTTTATTAAGACATAGACTATACAACTCCATAGGAACAAATGACGGATGTTCTAATAAATGCCTGCAATCTGTTTATGCTGATGTGAGATATTGAAATACGGGCCATAATTGTCTATAGTAAAACACAAGATTACAAGTTATGGGAACAAACTGATTTTTTAATTAAGAAAAATTGATGACCATTCATGATTCTGGAGATACATGAAATAAAACTCCTAAAAAATCTGGAAAAGCATAAAGTGAAATTGTACTTGCTTCTCAGAAATGGCAGCTGAGGACTTGACGGATTAGAAAAAAAAAGACTGGAAAAAATCTTCTACAGAGTAGCTCAAGGTTCCTGCAATGCGGTAATATTACAATGCCAATATTGTCAAAACTACACCTTAGTGTCTTAGCTTCTTTTCCACCTTAGTGTCTTAGCTTCTCTTCATGCAGGAGGTTCCAGGGATACACAGCATTATTTTCTATTGATGAAAATGCTCCTCATTCTGACAGTCCCCAGGAAGTATGATTTTTTTTACTCTTTCCTCCCACTCTTTCTCCAGCAGCCAGTAGAAATCCTGAAAATCTTTCGTAACCGTTTCTGTGGCCTGTGAGATCTAGGCTTAGAGTACCAGTAAAGCTTTAGAGCCATTATCTTGGATTTCTTGGTACTTCATTGAGGCAATTGTGGATTTTCTATTTGGGCTCCCAGCTGCAGAGATTTTTCAGCATGCAAAATAAAAAACAATGATACAAATGTCTGTATCCAGCTTGTCAACAAGCAAACTACAGTGTCTCTAATTGCTTCTGTGGTCCATATGCAGGCTTCATACAGAATACGTGTTTTCACTACCTGGCACTACCAGGCACTACCCTGGGGATGGAGACAGGACCTGACAAGTGGTGTGCTTCCTTACTTTCTTGCCTTAGAATTAACTTGTTTATAATTTTTGGCAGTGCATTTTGTACAGCTTTTACTCTATTGCCATAGGTCAAAGACCTATTTTGATCTTGGTAAGAAACTTGTGTGATAAGGGTCTGAATTTGTGCTCTAATGATGACCGAATACTCTGTGTTATGGAAGATAATGGTTCTGGAGTGTTAGGATGTGTTTTGAGTTGGGCTGATATATTTTACTATGACGATTACATTGAGTGATCTAGATACTAAAAAAAAAAAAAAAATGCAAGCACAATGATTACTTCTTTCTTTTTCCTTTGCAGCTCTATTCAGAGAAAACGTACTACGGGACTTTTAAATTGAAGATATTATTAGGAGCACTGTGTTATGATTCTTGGGATGGCTGAAGGGCTTTTTTTTCTAATTCAATGATCTCAGAGAGCTTATCAAGCAGTAATTAGGTATCACAAATCCATGGAGATATAGGTAAATAGGATTTATTCATCCACCACAGGAATACAGACACATTCACGCTGGCATACAGCAGCTAAGAAGAGACAGTAGAATGACATGCAATTTTGCTCTGAGTTAATATCAAGTAGCAGTCACCAGGGGGACTAGACAGTACGAAAACTGAAATCAGACTACTATGAAATTATTAATGGCATCTATGTTTGAAACATTTAGGTTGACAGACTGTAAGCACCAGTAGATTTCTGCTATCGGCAAATCAGTAAACCCCCTTTCCTATTCAGTTCAAACATATTGCCCTTTCCTCTCCGAGTTCCCTTTTTATTTTATATGCTTGGGTTTTAATTTTCGGAATAAATAATGTACAAACAGCATTTCGCCAATATTCAGCCTTTATGGAATTCTGTCATTTAATGGTGAGCTTGATTAACCTGTGATAGTTTAAAGGATCACCATACAATCTGGTAAGCATGCAATATCAAACAATAAAACTAGCGGAAGGACTTAGAGCAGAGGCTGCTTAAAAACTACTCCTGAGACCAATAAACATTATTAGTACCCTACAAGGAGATTTTAAATGAATGAAAGCAGATCAGTACAAGATTTGGTGCACCCATGAATGAAGAACAGAAGGATTTTACCAGAAGTTTGGCAATGAATGACTGGATGACAATGTTAAACACGAGTAGGCTGGGATATTGTTGAATCCTGTGGGAAGGACAGGGAACAGTGTCCAAAGACACTTGGAAGGGAAATCTGTACACTATTTATCAGTGCACCTGTGAGTGAGAAGTCTGTAGAAAATACTTTAGGGTCAGAACTTAATGCTTTTACTATTTCCTGTATTATAAACACAGAATATTGCAAGTCAGATTCAGAAACTGGCAGGTTGATAGCAGTAGAAGCCAGCCTGTGTGTCCCAGAAGAGAAAGAGGTACTACAAAGAAGGGTAATGCCCAGACCGACAGAAAAAAGGCTGGCCCAGAGCTTCTGAGGATATTTTATACCACTAGGGAGGCCAGCCTAGCATAAGATCAGAGATGACCTTCTTCAACACATCTCTCAAACACCCTCGGCTTCTCAGAGCTAGAGCTGAAAGCTAGTATCTGCCCAGTACTGTTGCAAGAAGGGGGGCGGAGCTTGCTTCTTCCCAAGTGTAAATCGTGTATTTGTAGTTTGTGAGTAGGTTGTTGCAATGCCTACACTGGGGCAAACTGCCTCATCTTCTTTTTATATACAGGCAGACCATGTCTCAGTCAATAGTTTGATTTCCCTCTTTGACTATGTCTCAGGACCTGTCTTATTCTTGCAGACTCTGGAGAGGAGGCTCTGGGCATACTAGAAGGATTTGAAAACAAGTATACTAATACTTGCACAAATTTCATATTTTGCATGATTATATAATGTTACCCAAAGTAAAAAACTAAAACACTGCTACAGATAATAAAGGGGAATTAAAGGAAGTAAGAGTTGCTAAACGTTACTTCCAGCTAAGTGAAAGACAAATATTTTTGCTACCTTTACTCCATTCTTTTTATCATCTTTGTACTAGAAGGGGTTTATCTGAGAAACAGCTACTTGTACTGCATTCATTTATCAGGAGGTTCTTGGTGTAAAATAGACTTCTCAAATGTGCAGTGTCAATCTCAGAAGGAAAAAATGAAAGAATTGAGTGAAGGTAACCACTATGAAGCTGGCAGATCTAAGCCTACTCTTAACTCACACACACACAAAAAATTAAATAAAGTTTTATTTAAATTTAAATAAAAACTTTATTTAAAGTTAGCATAGGCTAACATACAGAAGGCAATAGTGGTCTTGTCTTCGGCTAATAATAGCCATGAGCCATTTTTTTCTTATCGGGCACTGCAGAAGACTCTGCTACTTTTAATGGATTATTACAGTTGAAAGTTTGGTGGTGAAGAAAAAATGAAATCTTGTATGGTTCCCTAAATTTAGAGTACGTACAACATGAAAGTATATTATAACTTTGTCCTCAGTTCTACAATGAAATATGCAAGCTGTAATAGTTTCACTGCAGGATTAACAACTGCAGTTATGGATTTTTTTTTTCTTTAATGAAATCTTTTTCCAACAAATTCAATCACTAACCTGGCTTAGCTCAAATATTTGCCATGTAGCATGTTATACTTACTGTAAATTTACTTTTTCTTGTGTTTGAGGGAGCTGCAAAATGTGTTAAAAATTTATATCAGTTCATTTTAATTTTGCCTGTAGACAAATCATCTGGGTGTTCGTTAATGGTACAGGGTAATGATAATTGGGCTTCTGATACCTTCGCAGGGTACCTAGGTCTCCTGTCTTGCTCAGCTGTGTTCAGCATGTATTACGGTGCACATAAGTGTGTGTGTCCTGGTAGGAGCCAGTAGACTCCTGGTGCTTGAGAATGGCTTTCTCTGCTGTGGCCATCATAGTCCAAGACCAGAAATAGTGCATGCAGAGGTGTTGAGACAAAAATAGTATTGATACAGTAGAGAATGCTGTGGCTTAAAATCATAAAGCACAGCAGAATTCAGTAGGTGGACAACAGCGTCATCCTTCCCTGTACCTCCTTTGTACAGACATTGATAGGAGGCGGAGTAGCTGCAGTTTTGGCATTATAAATAAGTAATATTTTTTCCTTTAAATTGTTTGGTATTTAAAGTGCAATAAAGATCTGTCAAGGCTGTGCAAGACAGCTGCAGGTCTGTCTTCTACTGAGCACATTTTAGAAATCTAGGTTAAAGTTATTCTTTTTAATAAAAGGCCAGCCCTTTTTTTTTTTCTGGCTGCAACTCTAATATGTACACTTATTTATTTATTTATTATATTGTGATTTCTTTGAGGCATGTGCCATTGTCAAAAACAGAATAAATCTGTGGGCTGGCCTTGAGTTCCTGCTAGCCAGAGAACACAAAATGATTCTACAGCTGGCCAGCTTGTTGATGAGGTGCAATTTATCTTCTACAGTTTAGTTTCTTTATTTTCTGGCATGGGATTCCTCTTTGTGAATGTTTTTTTTTGTCTCCTTGCCAAATCTATGGCCAGTTACAATTGCACATTTACTGACAAATTAATATTTTCTCTTGGCATCAGCCTTATGTTTATTTTGTTCAGATATGCAACATTTTATTTCCAGCATCTGTGTATTTCTAATCAGTTTATCTTCAGGACACAGCCCCTCTCTCAGAGGGAGAGGAAAAGCATGGAAAGCTAAAACAAGTTAAGTGATATTATACATCTATATTTTAACATAAGTAATGAACAGTAGAGTTAATCCTTTACAAGGGTTTCCTGTTTAATAAAAATGATAACCCTCTCTTCCTCATTCCCCCTTTCCCCCTTTCTGACTGATCTTTCTTAGGCATTTTCAAACAATTTGAATATCTTAAATATGCAAAGAAAAGAACATTAGAGCAATGCAGACTTGGCTATTCCTTTTTAATTATTTTTTTCTCCTTAATTTTCTTCTCTTTCTTATTTTCTAGTTTCTAGTGGTTTCTGTTGCAGGTCCTAGGTGAGAAGTTACATCAAAGGTACTATTATTTCATCACCTTAGCATATAATTGTTTGATACACTGTGAAATAATTCCCTGAAGCTTCTATGATTAATTTGTCCTTATTGTGCTTCTTCAGTAATATAAATGAAATAAATAATATGGAAAAGAGATGCTGAATTTCAGTAGGTGGCCCTCTTATATTGTTTCTGAAGAGACTATGTGTGATTCCAGACAAGCATCTGCAGAAGACAATCACATATCTGCTTCTAAGACTCTAAGTAGCCAGAGTTACAACTGAGTGCCACAGAAGAATCTCGGAAAGCCTGTGTTGTGTATACCTCTAAAAAACAATCCTGTTTGTTCTGTAGCAAACCAAGTCTGTTCATTCTACAGGGAAACTCACCCTGTGTTGGGTACTTGTGAAATTAACTTGTGAAACTACCTTGTGAAACTATCTGGAGAGTCACTGAAGGGTTTTATGTCACTTTATGTGTATTATTTTCATTTATTATGATCCTATCTGAGGGATACTGAATCCCAGCTGCTTAATACTTGTGCATGATGGGCTGATGTTTCCCAGGTCCTGGGAGCTACACCTTCATGAGATTGCCACAGGACAGATCTCCTCTACCCTGGAACAGCATCAGCTCTCCTCTGCCACCTTAATGGCTCCATAAAGAGTAATCAGTAGCAGGAATGGATTAAATAACTGTATTATGGGAAAATGAGGCAGATAGATAGACATTTCCACAGTCATTTTCAAATTTAAAAGCAAAGATGATTTAAAACCAATATGAGGTGTTAAGACACAGCACAATATTTCACAGAGATAATTTGTGTGAAAAATGTATGTACTTAATAGATTGAGTGCTTGCTGTTCCCTCCGTCTCTGAAAATATTTTTATATATAATTAAAACCAAATCTAACTACATGTGATTTATGACAAAATTTGGTATCTTTATCTTTGTTCTTTATGTTGTAGCAATATAATTTCCCCTGAAACTAGGTTCCTCATGCATTTGCCATTTTTAAGGTATGCTATAAGATGTCTTTTCTCCTAATTTTTAGCCATGTAAATATCTAAACTACCTCATTTTTCTGACTGTATATATTGCAAGAGAGAATGCCTGTGTCCAGACTGGAGGACAGCAGACAGAAATGCTACAGCAGGGGAGCTTCGAGTGAGGAATGACGGCCAAATTTCAGCATGTCTACCAAATACTCTAGTTCCCAAGTCAGGCTGACCTCTCTGCTGTATTTCCTGATGACTTGGTTTCCACTGAAGTAGTGATATGTTCTAAGATGATTTTATACGCAGAACTCTCTTTAGAAGAGGAATTTATGTTATCACCATTTTTCAGGGGAAGAAACTGAAGTAGGAAAAATTAAATACATGCCTGTGATCACCCAATAGAGACAAGAATGAAATCTAGTTTTACTGAATGTGATCTTTTTTACATGCTGTATGTACTCTGGGCCTAAGTTTTTATTAGAACAATATGTCTTTTCTTCATTACACCAGTGTTTTCCAGATGATTACATAGTTCACTGAAATTCAGTTTTCAGACCTTCATAACCTCCTGAAACCAAAAGAGATTTCTTTTGGAAAAGAACACAGCCAGTATCTGACAGAGATACCCCTACATAATATCCTTGTCCTTTAAACACACTTGTTTTGACTGAAAAACTCTGAACACATAAAAAAATGTGTATATTTTTCTCTCTGTCTTCAATGTACACAGAATAGTCAAGTCAATTTTACTCCAATTCATTTTCATGAGGCTTACTAGTGGGTTTAAACAGAAGAAATTTTTCCGTACAAAGAGTGAGAGGAACAGATAACTAGATCCTAAAGAATGCTACAATGAATAATTTGCAACTTTAATAGTATTTGCCACTTTTTCCTTCTATGCACTAGACACAGTATGTCTGAAAATGGACTTAAGCAGAGTCCCAGATGAGGATAACTGATCAGAATAAATGGGGACTTCTAAAGGCAGCTGCAATCCCAAACCAAATTGAGGTCAGAATTTCATCGCTTCTGATTTCTCCAATATTCTCAGTAAAACCCAGGATGATGAGAGCTCCTCCAGACTTCAGAGAGCTTTTCATGAATTTTATATATGTAGTCAGGAAAGCTCTGTACAGATAATAATAATGACAAGGATGTACTTTGATGATTGATAATCCAAAAGAGTCTGTGGTTTTAGTCAATCTATTATGATCAATCCCTTCAGGTTTGAGTAATAGCATGTCACATTTTACATGCATGTTCTGGATCAAGACATAAGCAGATGACCTCCACAGAAAGAGCATGGGAGCTTCAGATGTTGCAGTTCTTTTGAGAGCTGTTACAGTGTAAAAGGCCAGTAGCAATAAGTACACTTTTAACAAAATCTAATACAGTTTTGGTAAGGCTACTTTAAATAACCTTCATGATCAACATGTGGGCCTGCAAATATAATCATGCAGAAGTTCAAAGTGGTGAGATATTTTAACCACAGCACTGGCTCATGAGATATTTTAACCACTGCACCAGCTGAAAGATTTTACTACTTGGATTTTTAAAAACCTTCCTGAATTCCAACCTAGTTTTGTTTATCACCAGTTTATCTGCAATAAAGTAATATGTCTAAATATGATTTTAGAGGTGTCACTGGGAAGTGGCTTATTTTTTAAAGTAAATCTACAAAGTACAGCTTCAGAGACAAATTAATGTAAAGTTAAGAAAAATATAAGCAAGAAAATCTGATGGGCTGTATGCATTATATTTTTTTCCCTGACTGTTTTTCTAATATTATTGCAGGGTGAATATGCAATAATTAATAATTATTTCACTTAAACACACTTTTCATACTATTTGTCAGAATGTGCAATTAATTACTAATGATGAAATGGCTATAAAAAAAAGGGCATTCCTATTTCATTGCTTGTTTTTGTATTTCCTACAGTGGGAAATATCACAGATATTCAATTTCAAGCTTTTAGATATTCAGCCTTTCATTTGGAAGTTGTTATGCAGGATCAGTGTTTCAGAGGTCTCTGAAGAACTGATTCCTCTGTCTGATATCTCTCCATTTTCAGGTGATCTCTTTTCACGCAGGGCTGATTTAAAAATAAAAGAAAGTTGGTATTTTAGTCACTATTTCCGTTATTCTTTATGTGAAGACTTTTCAGTATAGCAAACCCTCAGCCCGTTAATGCAATGGAGTCTTACTATTCTGTTTATAAATATGATAAAAAGGGGCAATGAATCTCCTAAGTTGCTTTCTTCTGCCATGTAATAGCAAGGAGATGCACCACTGTTGGCAGAGCATGGCAGAAGAGCCTGGGGATTCAGCTTACTTTTCCTCCAACACTCCCCCTTAAAAAAAACAAAACAAGTAAAGCTATTTTAGTAATAAAATTAAGGGTGAGATAAGTGATAAAAATTATCAAGTGCAGGATGCCATCTTCCTTCTTTGGCATTTATAGTCTTTTTAAAAGATTCAGCTACCAGGAAGGCAGGCAAACAAAATGTGGAAGAACAGTTGGTTTTTGTTTTTTTTTTTTCTTTAGAACCACAGCCAGGAGCCCGACCTGACAAAGTGAGGTAGCATGTTGTTTTTCTTTGATTATGTTGCTGTCAGCATATACATTTACTTCCCTTCTTCAGGATTGTTCTAATATGTCGCTCTTTTATTTTAAGTCGATAACCACTAAGATTCCTGACAAAATGTTAGAAATCAAGGTTAACAAGTAACAAATTACTCTAAAATAAAAATGCCACAAAGTGTGTGTGGAATGCAGCTTCAGACATTGGTTACTTGGGATCAATTTTTCATTACATTCTGCAAATGATTTTAAGCCTTTCTTCTACATCTTTGAAGGATCTGTTCTTTATCATCTACCAGAAGATGGAGCTCTTTTAATAAACCATGATGCTGGCATTTGGAAAAATGCAGAAAAAAATTATGTAGAAAAACCTTAGAAAAACAATAATAACGATTTCCATTTTTTTTTTACTAAGGCTTAGTAAATACATTTTAAAGCAGGTAAAAATTATAGTCTACTGCTGTAAGTCTGAAAAATAGCCTAGCATATTAACTATAGTTTCAGATTTTGTTAGTTTTAAACCTACATTTTAAAGTCTCTTCTGCCTCCATCTTCTAAAATTCCCAAACATTCCTTAATAGTCAGGGACTTGCCTTTCAGTTAAGATATATAGAGTTGCAAGGGTGCAAAGTAAATAAAAAATTGACTCCAAATCCTTTTTCTGTTCTCCCTGTTTCAGTGCTGTAAGGCTGGAGTGGAAGGTGGCGTAGCTGGGCTCTGCAGAGCTGCCTGGCTGTCAGACCCAACACGTTTCACTGACGTCCCTGACAAGCACTAAGCAGGTGGGCTTCACTTCTCCTGACATAAGCCACCTCAAGTCAGGCGACGGGAGAAAGTGAGATAAATGTGCCTATGAAGGTACCCCTTTGTCTCTCCTGCTGTATTGACCATGGAGGAAAGACGGATAATGAGGTTAGACTAGCCATCTAACTTTAAGACAGGTAAAGTTAGGCAGAATGAATCCAGAAATCTTACTAATAGAGTTTGGGAAGAAAAGAGTGAATCTTTATGAGCAGCACTGGTCCATGCTTCTTTAGTATAACTGAATACGAGCCTGAAGTTCAAATTTTAGGGAGACAGCAATATAACTTGGAAAGAGTTTGAAAAAAATTGGTATTATTTTATATCCAGTACCATATCTTAGTTTTCCACTTAAAGTTGAAATAACCTTTCCAGGTGTCAAGCCTAGATGGAGGAATCATAAAATACAGATTATGTTACTTTGTATCATTCATCACAGTGTTACTGAGAATGAATGAATAATACACTTAAGAATTCTTGTATTGGCACAGCCCTTGAAGAAATTTAGACATCCAAAGGCTGCTTGGTATGACAGGATTGTCTTTTTCATCTATTTTAAGAAAATTTCTTTTGTCTGTATGAAAATTAATCAGCTTTTTTGATGAGCCTGTCAATAGATCTTACTGAATTTGTCAGTTAGCCTGGTTTGCACAGTAAGTCACTTCAGGCCTGAATTTCAAAATTGAAAGTGTGGGTGTGTCTGTGTGTATGTGTGTGTGTGTTTACCACTCTTCCCCTGATGCAGAGAAATGTTTACTTTTAATGCTCATTAATAAAATAATAAATGCTTTTGCATTCTACCCTGGTATCAGTCACATACAGCAATTCTACTCTGGATTATTCACTTTGCAAAGCCTTTAGCAGTGGCAGACAATGGCAGTTTTGTCATAGAATCATAGAATCATAGGATCATTCAGGTTGGAAGAAACTCTTGGGATCATCGAGTCCAACCATCAGCCCTACTCTACAAAGTCCTCCCCTACACCATATCTCCCAACACCACATCTAAATGACTCTTAAACACATTCAGGGATGAGGACTCATCCACCTCCTTGGGGAACCTATTCCAATTCCTGGGAGCCTATTGTCCTCCAACCTCTCCTCTTTGTATTATGCTTCTGAGGATTTACTTAAAAGCTTTTCACAGCTGTACTATACATTAAGGGTAGAGGCTGGCGATTCACATATAATACTTTGAAACCTTAGCTGCCTCCGAAGCCACTGAGCAGAGAAAGGTATCTCTTAAAGTTAAAAGTTGGGCATGTTCAGAGAGGAAGTTGGAGCTCTGAGTGAAGAGCTTAACTACTGTTTGCTCTGTATTGATTTTATAGGAGGTTATGTACTTCAATTCAAGCCAAAAGTTCTGATAACCCTGCTGCACCCATGTCTATTTCCAAGTGCACCCTCTATCATACACCCTGCACTGTGAACACGGGTTTCGGCTTTGCTGTCATTGACACTGTTTTCTGATATCACTAAAGGTAAATCTGAGCTTGCACTGCAAAATTTGAAATTAATTTAGAAAAAAATTGAAAATTACATAATTTTAATTTTCTTTCATTTTAGGATTATTTTTATAGTTAGTTTCAAAAAAATCCATTAGGTTTGGATCTTTCTGTAGATTTCTCTGAATAGCAATGAAAGAATCGCATCTACTGCAAAGGAGAATACTTTCTTGACAGTAAATGGGCCTAATGGACACATGCCAGAGGATTCAGCAGGAATGCAGGTGCTGTCCATCCATAAATGATGGTGTATAATGATGTCAGAGAGAGTGCATATATTATTAGTTGAGGCTTTTATTACTTACGGCTTTCACATTTATGCTGACACATCCTCTTGCAGTGTCTTAATGTTATATCAATCTTCTGGCAATAGCACAACCATATAATTTATTCTGCTGGATAGTTAAGTTTTCTTGTTATTTTCCAAAGAGCCTTCTCAGAGGAGGTAAAAGTTATGATTTCTTGTGTTTTAAACCCTAATGCGAGCACAATGTAGTACTTTACCATTTTCCCTACTCACTTTCTTCCCTTTGCCCAAATTAGAAATATCTTGCAGGGTGATTAACAGGTAGAAGGTTTTTTGGCAGGATTTGCAGTATTGAGTCTTGCAATTACAAGGGTTGTAGCATTCTTCTCATGCATCTCTCCTACTTCACTCATCTCTCTTACTCATAAAAATAAACCTCACCCTTACAATCATTGTAACTGCTAGATTTCACTAGTTATTTCTTAATTTCTTCTGCTTATTTGAAGAAGTGCTATGCAATTGAAGGCTGGTCAAACCAAGAGGAATTTCAAAGCAGTTTTTGATCCTGGACATATCAGTGGTACTTTTGGATGGAAATTGATGCTTTTTCATCAATTTAATCTTATTTTAGAACTAGTTTTTCTTTCTTACTGGCTATGTGAAGCCAGTAAGAAGCCGGTACTACTCTCATAGTAAGAGAAATAAAGACAACAGGCTGTAAAATAAACAAATTCAAGCAGATAGACTAGGAGGAGTATAAATACACATTTTTTTTGTAAGGTCTTCTTTACATATACCACTTGCACAACTGTAATCAGAGTGGCAAAAAAATTGCATAACCCATCTGCTAAGTGTGCTTTGAGCTCACTATAAAAGGCAGGAAAAGGAGGAATTCTTTTACAGGAATGCTTTTCTTCTGATATAGCTGTTCACAAAGCAGGAGTTGTGCCAGTTTTGGTGATGAAATTAGTTCCATTTTTAAACAAAGTTTTATCCTCAACCAAAATAGCTACAACAATAGCAAATCTGTAATTAATTCAGACTAGTATTTTTGTATTACATTGCCCAATGTTACTTTTAAAATTACCAATGAAATTTTTTAGGAGGAAAGTTTTTAAGTTGTTGGTAATCTTTAAGGCTTTGTTGAAAATATAAGCAAAACCAAAATGGATAGTATTGTTACAGAGCATGGTGGATCCTGTGACAGAGGCAGTTATAGGAAAAAATTCTTCCCATACTAAGCAAGGGAATGTGTTAGAATGTGGAATATTAATTTCTCTCAAATGTTTACATTTTACACACTCTGGAAGGTAGCTCTGTCTTGGTAGACCCCCTTTTAGTATTTTGAAGGAAGATTTCAGACCAAGAAAACTAGTGGAAGAGTTAGTTATCAACACCAAAACTAGTAGCAAAAGAAGTACCTAGCTAGATAGGCATATAGATGACAAACAAGGTGGCTAATATTTTTTGTTTATTACATCTTGGACAATAGAATGAATGTAGAAAGATAGTAGCCCTTTTTGGAAGGAATTGTACATTAAGTCACTGATGGTAGATCTTTTTACTGTAGTTCAAGGCATATATAGTTCAAGGCATTTATACATCTTCTGCTAACTTGTGCATTGTGTTGCTTTGCAACTTGCACTAGCCTACAAAAGGCAAGAGCTAGGCTGCAAAAAAGCCTACAAGTATAACCTAAAAACGACTCCAAATATTTAGTAGGAGCGAGCAAACATTTTCATTACAAGATTGCAAGACCATTCCAGATGCAGGGTCTGTGACATTTTGTTTTAATATACTCACAAATTTACATGCTCTAAATTAGTATCTTAAGCTTGTAATATTCTTATTTTATATTTTCCCTAAAAACATGACTCTGGAAAGATCTAAGGAATCAGAACTGTATTGATTTTTGAGGTTCATTTGTCACAATGATCAGAGATTAGAGCTCAAACAAGAGTGACTCATTATGTCATTGCTTGTTGCAGCATGACTGACCATTTGTAAGTAAAGAAAGACATACTTCTCTTTTCCTCTGGCAATTCAGCAGAGAAAAGGCCATTTTTCTCAGCTGAACTCGAGCTGTATTTTGCAAAAATGTTGCAACCATTTTGCCAGTATTGGTAGGCACTAAAACAGCCTGTACAGCCAAACACTTGCCCCAATGTAAGATCATTCTGCACTGATGGCTGTTCTGAGTGTACTCTTTTCCCTAACTTTAGGTCTGTTATAGAGGATACTTAGAGGCAATGCAAAAACTTTACTGACTTTGGTGAATGGATCTGGTAAAAAGATGCATTGCTAAGCTTTTGCAACACAGTGGCTTTTGGTAACCTTAATAACAGGACTATAGATGAGTATTGACGCTGCTCATTTAACCTCCCCTTTTCAAAGACCTTTTCTTTGAATTGCCCAATTTCCAATCATCCATCTCTAACAGACCTCAGGCTCATTGTGAGGTGCCTTTAGATTTAGTTGCTTAACTTTGAAGCGGGAAAATGCAGCAATCTAGAAAAGAATTGTTAAAAAACACTCTGGTTGGTTTCAGGGCAAGACTGAGTCCATTATCCTCCTGCAGAAGAGGGAAACATATTTCCTTTATCTTGTTTTTCCCCCTTATAATACATGATTATAGATGAACAGACATTGTATTTTTCCAAATCTTATTGTTGCATTGATTGTATTAGGCTGTGAACTACTACAGAAAAAACCCCAAAAACTAAACCAAAAGTTTTCTAAGACACTAAGGCTATTCACTGCACTCTCATTAAGCCAAAACTTCACCAGATTTACCACGTTTAGTTGGTTAGATTGAGGCTGTATTTCAGCTTAAGAAGTACTGTGACTCTTACTTTCCAGTTCAGTACACTTTTAGTACACTTTTTTTCTTTTCTTTTCTTTTTTTTTTTTCTCCCAATATTTCATAGTATTGGGACCACAGTTACTTAGAGATGCCACAGGGAAGATGGATATTCCAGCAGATTCAAACAATTCAGGAGATAACCCTAATTTTACAGTGTAATTCTACATTGTTTAATTGGATTGGTTTTCCTAAATCTGAACTTGGACCATAAAAACTGTTTCTACTGCAGAAGATGTGCAGGGGTCTAATACTGCGACACTGCAACAGGGCTACTTTATTGCTACAGAATGAGTGAAGGATATTCCATTTTTTTGGAGGATACATAGTAAAAGGCCAGTGAGGCATTCAAGGAGGCAGAATTGCTTTGCAACCCTGTGTCCTGGTTTGAGGAGGAGACTGGGGAGAGCATCTGTCATTCGTTTTAACCCAAACCGTGACAACCTGCTGCAAGCCACAGAAGAAAGTGGTGCTTGAATACTGTGGCTGATGGAGAATTTTTAGAACACAAGGGCATATATAATTTAGCAGTGACAGCAGTAACGGCAGGAGAAAGAAACTCACTTCAAAGGAATAAGGAACAGAGGGAAGGAGGTGTTTTAAAAACAAACCAGGGAGTTCTTTCTGGCAACGGTGCCTTACAGGATTCATATGAAGAAGGCCAGACTCTTCTATTGATTGCTAACTGATCTGTATTTTTCCTCCTGTCAAAGTTAGCATATACTCAGCTTTTAAATCAAAGATCTGCCTTTAAAGGAGTAAAGGCTTGGATGATTCCTCTCAAAGAATTGCTTTTTAAGGAAAAATAAAAAAAAAGTAACACACGCAGAGAACAAAACCTTAATGCATTAATGCCTTTTCTTGTCTCTAAAGGTGTAGAGCAGACAATTTAACTACCCAGAATCTCCTTTTATCCACACGGCAGTCACCTCCCTGTAAACATCTGATTTCTCAATAGTAAGACACTCAGAACATGCTCTAGGATAGCTTCCCCAAAGCTGCTTTGAGCTGTGATTCAGGGGATGCAGAAGAGTGTCTGGTGTCAGAATCACCACCATGGGAGGAGGTTTAACAATCAGTTAGCAGTGACAAATAAATGACTGCATATTAAGGAAAAGCAGAAAACATCACTATTCTGTCATTCTAACATAAGGTCAGAATCTTTATGGGCCTAGGGAATCACAACATCTGCCAGGACTCCCACCGTCATCCTTTCTTTCTTGCTTAAAACTGGGCTGGTCGTTAGGTGACTCCCATCAGCTGGAGGAACCTTCAGGAAATGTAGTCTGCATGTTTATTACATCCCATTCGTTATTAACAAGAGAAAAAAGAAAGAAAAAAGAGAGTTGTCCTACTTCCCTTGTGGAGTTTAACTCTCCTTGCTGGAATGGGATTAATATCAGAAACAATGGGATTAATATCAGAAACACTATAGGATTTGCTGAATATGTTGCATATTCATTTTGAACGCATCTGTGAGGTAGCAATAAAAGCTGAGATTCTGCCCTGAATTCTCTTACAGTTTTCCTTCATAATGATCAGTTTGCTGGACCAGAGACAACAGGTTTCTAGACTAATCACTGCATATACTTTGGACAGTCCTGTTTACTTTGAGGACGGAACCTCCAGAAGTAAAGAAATGATCCTACAGACATGATTTGCAAAAATAACAAAGAAGAAAAATACTAGCCTCAACTGGAATGTCCCATCCATTGAGAATCTGGAAAATGATGCCCTATCTTACTAAAATAAGATCTTTTATGGAAAGTGTCAGTATGAGGTGAGGTGATGCTGGGAAACAAAATTTCAGCAAAGACAAAGTGTCTAGGTTTAATTTTTTTTCCAGCTATTAATTAAATTTAAGGACTTACATTGAAAGACCCCTGCCAGCCTCACTGAACATAGTAATAATGAAATAATTTTTGACTTGAGAAGGCTGTTATTTTCAACAGCTGTATATTCAAATTAGCATTGCCATTCTCTGTTACAAAACAAAACCACATGAAGTTGTATTTCTGACACTCTATGCGGTTACTATATACCATTTTGTGGTAAGTACTTATATTGTAAAGTACAGTTATTATGTAGTAGCTATTAAAAGTCAGTGTACACTGGGCTATAAGTTATAAAAGTATGAAAGAGTAATTATTTGGACTTTCAAAGCATGGGGAATTATTGCCATACCTCAGATGTCTACTAATAAAACTTCTGTGTTATAATTGTATAAATATAAGCTTTGAAAATTTATAGTGGTGATAGTAAAGACAGTTCCAGTAGCAAAATCTTTAACTCTCTTGGGTTATTATGTGCCAATTTGAAATGGTTGTACCAGTTTGTTACAAAGGAACTTGATCATTCAAATATGATCTTTTATAAAACACAACACACTAAAACGAAAATTTCCAGACTTTTAAAAGAAATTTCCTGTGACATTTAAGCATGAAGTAAAAATAAGTTATGGTTGTGGTGTTTTTTGTATTTGTTTGTTTATTTTTTTTTTCTTTTGGCTGTAAGACTCTACCCAACTTAAAAGATAGATTAAGCGACTTTTTTTAAAAGCACAGTATAAAAATGCTTCAACAGACTGAATTTTCTCATTTCATTTTCATAAAAATCCCCAGGGTTTTGTCAGTCCTAGTACTGAAAAATGAACTAGAAATTGATAACAGGACTTTCAAAATTACTCATTGGTCTAACCTTTAATTGCTAAGGTCACTGAATGTTTTGTCATGGTCTAATGAGAGTTGCTGGCCAATGAAGAGATCTCTAAACCACTGTAGCATCATGCAGCAACATTGGCCAAGGGACCTCCAACCCCCTGAAACTGGGTTTGGTTAGCTGTGTTTGCCTACTGATTTGTTGACCACATTTCCTTATTCTATGGTGTTTAGACGCACTTCCTTCATTTGACCCAAAAAGACTGAGATTGCAAAGGCCCACCAAAACGGTTGTTAGTTTATGCAACCTCATTTTAATGTATCTAAGATTTGAGGAAAAGGGAAAACTTTCAGCGTATGCATGAAAGACACAGAAAGCGTCAACACCAGTGAGACTTCCAGGGACATTTAGTTCTCAAGGTAGAAGACAGTTGTAGAAAAGGGATGTGTAAACGTTGAGATATTCAAATTATGCAACAGACTATTTACTTTAAAAGTCTTCACAGAATCTGCAAGATTGGTGAGAATTGTACCCTGTATACATGATCTTTGTTTTCTCATTGCAATTTTCATTAGGGTATATCCAAACATGGCAAGTTACAATTAATTTTACTATGAAAGTAATAACAGTGATAAAACCAGGTAAGACAGCTATTAGTATCCCTGCAAACCCTACGCCATTCCTGGGGACTTAATTCTATCAGACATTTTTATCTAAAAATAGGAGCTACAGCAATATATCAACTCTTCTTGGAGCCTAAGAACTGAAAAATAAAGATCTGAATGATTGCCTCTCTGTGCATATATTTTTTTCTTACTTTTTATTTATATTTTTCGATCCACTATATAATGAGGGCAGTGACTATGAAATAATATGATACATATGTTTCCAGAATACCTCGTATGGAACCCAAAAATTATTACCAGACTTTCTGTGTTTCCTCCTTATGTGATGTGCATTGCTCTATTGGCTTCATCTGGCAATAAGTCTAGCTCTTTATTTCTTGCTCTATTATTATTATTTTATTCATTTGGATTCCTCTCTCACAGTCTCAGAAGTATAGTGTTTTCTTTTGTTCAGTTAAGCATGAAGTCACAGAAGCAACACTTCAGCAGGGAGAGACTTACACTAATGGGAAGAAAATTTCAAAAGGTCTGGAAACTGGTCTTTTTGTCACCAAAATTCATAAGAGTTTTATCATTAACTTCAAGAAGAGTGGATTCAAAAATGAATGCTTTCAAAAATTTCCAAAAGCTCTTTCTTCCTCTTTTGCCTGCTATACTTCTCCCTTCCAACTCAATAAATTTATTTTGAAAGTTGTTCAGCACATACGTATCTTTAAATGGAATTTTCAGAATGCAAGAAGTATGTGCTGACTTGTATTTATTTATATACACAGTAATCACTATGGGTGTGCTATATGAAAAGTATATTACAATAGTACCTCTCAGAACATCAGAGAGAGTGACATGGTTTAAGAGACTTTAGAGTCTTCATTCTAAATTTCATTATCTGTTTACAAATACTCTGGTTTTGTATTACATTCACTAAATGCATGCAACATTACAGGTGGGATTTTTCTTATTTATATTTATATGGAAACTTTTAAAATGTGAGAATTTTTTTGAAACTAAATAATTTCTCTGGTGATTTGGTTTCGTCTTGAATATTTTGTTAATTTTAAAAATTTCACAGCTCTATTAAAATAATTCTTTTAGATTGTATTCCCTATAGTGACTAATAATTTATTGGAATTAAATGTTGACTGAATGCATCAAGTAAGTTGTGATTTGTCTGCTTGGAGATTTCATTGTATTTAGATACATATATACATATATACACATGACTGTTTTCTGTTCATCACCTTTTATTCTCTATATCACCTCTCACACTGCCTGAGATTTCATGTAGAGAACTCATATCTAGACACTTTCCCATCTGCTCTGGAAAGTGCTGCAGAAGTTTTCCATCATCGTCATCATCATCATCTGTATGTCCCAATCATAGCAGCTAATGCTGCCAAAGTCTGCATCTGGAAAGTACTGAGATAGATGCAATACTGAGATAATGGGCAGGATTCAGATGTCTGAGCACAGCATCTAGTGACATTTTTAAAATGCCCAAAGTATCTTGCCTTGATTCCAGATGGCTCACCAGAAGGATGTGCATCTTGCAGGAGCAATATTATATTTGCCAGCCCTGTGTAGGTTCTCTAGACATTGATATTTCGACAGGAGAATCCTACCCAGCTAATCCATACTGATCTGTAATGTTTAGAAGGGGGTCAGCAGAGGAAGGATATGTCCACGCAACAGGATGTAAGAACTCCAGAGGTTTCTAATGGCAATATTGAAGAAGAATTAGTGAAAGCACCATTCTTTCCAGAGTTCTTTGTTCCTTTTTGTACCAAACTAGTGAGATAAGCTTTTCAAGGTGACTTTGCGATCCAAGTTAATTCACAACCTGCCAGAAACTGTTGCTTAAAATAACTGACCCTAGAGGTTTTCCGTTCTATTCTAGAAATAAGTAAATAAGAATGTAGCTCCAGTTGCACTTTTTAAGCTTGTGGTTCAGAAGAATTTTGCCAATTAAAAACAATACATTGATTTACAATGGCCTATTTCTTTTGATATTCTCTATGCAAATAGTGTTACAATTATTATGAATTAAAATAGGGTAATAAAAATAACTAATTGAGGCTCCTGATCATTAAAAGTATTTGAGCTTTGATGCTTCAAGCACCAGTGGACTTAGATTCTGTACCTCCAATGTACTCAGAAGGCTCATCAAGAAATCTCATTCTATTGTTTGTTTTTTAAAATTTACCTCCGTGCAGTGCCAGCTCCCAAGACATTATCCAAACAGCTCACTCAGAGGTGTTTTTTTCACCCTCACTGACTGATATTCCCTGTACAGTCTCATTTTTATTCCTTCTTTCCAGCCTCACAACGAACTTGTTGGTTGTGTGTTACTCCGCCCAGGTACAGAAATTTGGCATGGTGAGGGGAGACAGTTGGAGAGCTATGCTTTTTAAAAGTAGCTGTTCTACTGCTACAGCTTAAAGATGTTCTCTTCTGGCCCTTGATGTTCCTGGGCAGTGAACGGCTGCATCAAGCTTTCTGGGTGATTGATAGTCCCTTTCAGCTCAGCTAGAGAAAGGGTATTATTTGTTAAAGAGCTCTGTCTGTATTTGTGCACTGAACTTTTTCAGGGACTGCCATGACCTGAGAGTTCCTGTGGATTAGGAGGAACAGGAAGCTGCAATTTTGGTTAACTGTCAGTTCCAGTCCTTAAATCAAAATATATCGGAAAGAAAAGGATTTTAAGCAAAATGCAAATTCTGGGGTTTGATTCTGCTACTGCAGAAATTAGTAGCATAATTTAATTTGATTGCAGATGGAAACAGAACCATCATTATATTGAATTTTCCTTTGTATCTTCAAATTAAATCAAATAAATACATCTTTAAGAAAAAATGCTACTTGAAATAACACATCAGTTCCATTGCCTAGCCACTCTTCCAGCCTGCAGAGCTACCAGTACATTTTTAGGAAATTGCATAGTCTGTGTGGCAAAGAATCAGCAGAGTTAAGAGAAGTCAGGTATGTTGTAGAGACGTTTCAGAAACCACTCAGAAAATTCAGCTATATTTCTTCCCTGAAAAATGCACTGTAGTTGCTCTTGTCATTATAGACCCTGGAAACAGAATCCTTTAGAAAATGATCAAAAACCCATCTAGGGGAAAATTTTCCATATCCTTTCCCTTTCACGCCTTCTTATGAGCAAATTGGTCAGGCAATCAACAAATCGATTGGATCTGTAAGACTTTTTTTTTTTTTTTTTTTTAGGAAAAAGAAAGGTTTTTGAGGCTTGAGGGAAATAAACTTTTTTTTTCCTTATTTGAGAAACGTTTCTCAAAATTGAGTCTGGAGTCTAGGGGAATAGGGAGTAGGCTATCAGAAGAAACACTGGTTCAGAAACACAAATACAGTATTAGGAGACCCAGCTTTACCTCCTTGCTCTACTTTGAGATCAAGTATTTGAACATACAGGGCTCAAAATTCCAAAACGTGCTCTAGACACCTTGTCATCCTGACCAGGCAGCTCAGTCTCTCCAGCTTTTGTACAACTATTCAGTGGGCAATAGACTGCCTCTATAGTAGTGGAGGCAGGGTACCTGGCTAGGAAATGGAAGATTTTGCTTGGGTTACAACGAACTCACATGTTCAAGATACTACAATTAAGTGTCAAAGCATACTGAGGTCATAGTAAAATGCTCTTACACCAACTTTGAGGTTTTCTCAGAAAGGAGAAGGAAAGTAGAATCTAATGGCTATTTCAGTTATCACTTAACCTTTTCCCAATGTTTACATTTCAAGTGCAGCATGATTGTGAACAGAAAAAAAATCAAACCAATAAAGGAGCCCACTAATTGGAGACTACCATAACCAGCTTTCAGGAGGGCTTACTGTTGTTTCCAAGTTGGAAGAGGAACTGGATTATGAAGCAGCATGAGAGTCAGTACCTAAACAAAGTACTGAAACAGGCAAGTAGGAAAATCTCTGGTAACAGGCTGCCATCACAGCACTCATCTCTATTGATTCACAGACCATCTTAAAAAAAAATAAAAAGTTTGAAAATAAGCTGATGGACTATCAGACAAATATATGTGTCTTTAGAGCTGTCATCTCACCTCAGGAAGTGTCAGGCCTCAGTCCTTTTGGTCTGTGTCTCTGGAGTGCAGAGAAAAAAGTAACGCCAAAAATGCATTTGGAATCAGGAGAGCTTTACATGCAAAATACTCACACTTAGAAAAATTAACTGCAAAATTACATGGAAGAATCCACAAAATAATTTAATTTCTGTAATGTTAGAATCTTAGCAAGTAAAGCTTTTGTGTATTAAATTTGCAAGGATTAAGAACGTACTCTTCAGAAACTCTTCCAGGTTGCTATATTACTAAGTGTTTCACTTCATTAAGTATGTGAATGAGGATTGTGTATGCATAAAACAGGCCTAGAGGAGCTCAGAAATTTCCCTCCCATTTAATTTAGTTTGGATAAAGACAAATTGGGACCTGATATATATGCATTTATACACACATATGGAAATATATATACATTCAAATACATGTGTATTTCTGAGCATGTGTTTGTGCATGCTGTATGAGTACCCAGTGTATACCCTTTCCTGATCAGAAAAAAATCAAAAGATGCCTGCTTCTGCTGTGTGCCCTCTTGGAAGCTCTTCTAGTCTCTTCTCTGAAGGATCTTCAAGTAAGTTCCCAAGAGACTGTGACAAGACACATTTTCTATGGCACTTTATAGAAGATTCTTTTTACAATGTAGACTGCTATATTAGAAAGACTGGATGTATAAAATTACAGGAAAACAAGAGAAATAGCAGTCACCAGATGATCAATAGATAACTTGCTATTTTCTTTATTAAGCATCTACAGAGAAAAAGGACAGCTTTTAGATGGATGTAACAATTAGAATTTGCATTTCAGTCTATAAGCAAGCCACTTAGAAGTTGGTTTTAAGTGACAATTATTCTTTATTTTGTTATGAAAAAAAAAACCTTGGAAGTCATGGTGTTGTCATGTAATAAATTGCTATGGAACTAATCAAACCAGCCTCCCAACCTACAAACCAATAAAAGCAAACTACACTGGCAGAACTTTCTGCACAGCAGAACTCTGACAATACCATTCCCTTTGCACACAAAAGTAAAGGGCTGCTGTGCCTAGTTATGGGAGGGAGCTTTCTGAAGGAAAGTAAGTGTGAGTAATGACATTTCTCCTTCCAGCCACCACATTTATGAGATTAGATGGTGAAAAGTATTATTACATGATTCCTCCTCCTCTTCCTCCTCCTCCTCCTTCTCTCTCTGGAAGGGTGATAAACAATAAAATTGTTCACTTGCATTTTGGGTCAGGAATTGTCTTTAGGAACCTTGAAATTTTGTTTGTTTTGCCCTTGGAGAATATTCATTGCCATTCTCTACAGACAATTTGTGATGTGCAGTTTTAAAATATTTTCAGATATTTAATGCAAAGGAATAAGAATGACAAAGTTTATATCCCTAGCTGTAAATCTGCATTGCATCCTTTCTCTTTGCCTTCCCTAACTAAATTAATTTTCTCAGTGCTTAGATTCCAAATGTTTTCTGGATATTCTGGATTTATTTTGGGTACAGTGAATGCTTTACTATGAGTCTTAATGCTTCAGTAGTATAAAGACTACTAATATTCCTTATTTTTTGCCTGAGAATCTTTATAACTATATTGTTTTTGGCAGCAACAATGATAGCTGAACATGTATTGTCAGGAGAGTCTTTCTGAAACAAACCTGTTTCTAGAACAGTAACCAAAGGCTATATTATTACTGGTATGATGGAGGAACAAAAAAACCTGCTTGGTCATTTTATTTATTTTCATTGCTCTTTATTTGCAAGATTCACGTACTCAAATCATTGAACATGGAGCTGGAATGTATTAGTTAAATGGGAAGATTATTATATTATTATGTGATTATTATATTACGAACACTGCATATGGAAATAGAAGCAAATTCTTGTGTCAGGAGTATGGCCAAGCCTATTTCTCTATAAGTTAGGTATTTCATGAAGACGTGAGCTGTGCAGCCTGTCATAACAAGCTACAGCTACCTGACACCATAAAAATTATAATTTGGATAGCATTATGTGCAGCTCTTTCCATTCATCAACTTCATGCAGCAAATATCTTAATCGTCAGATCTGAGAGTGGAGTAGAGCTGTGGAGGCAATAGTCCATTAGCTGACAGTCATGTGCCATTCAGCTCTGTGCCATCCATCTCATTGATCTCATTAAAGACCCAAAATTAAGCCCGTCTCCTCCACTGATCCAGCCGGGCTCTAAAGGATAATCCAGCACATTTTTTCTACAACCAGTAGAGTGTCATCCATGTAATTCTTACAGAAAGCATTCATGCCTTCTGACCTTCACCATGAATAATCCAAGGCAAAACCATGGGCAGCTCCTTGTTCTTTGAGAAGAATCTGTTGGCCAAGGCACAGAGCTCTATGTTCTCCCTTTGTCAAACTCAACACTCTTCTAATATCACAACCTGCTACCTAAAAACCACAGTGACCATGCTCATCTTTTCTTATTCTCTCAGTACCTTACATCTCTCAGGGTAGACAAACTCCAAGTAAACGTGCACATAACATGCCCAGTATTGAAAAACATTAAAGTTCTTGCAAAGAATATGTCTGTGGTAGTAACAGAAGGTTCCAGATATGAAGTTGCTAAATTAGGATTTTTTTCATTATTGCCAGCAGGTTACCTTTCCATGACCATTGCTTATTTTTCCTAATCTTTTTAAAACGCTTTTATAGTGAGTGATTAATTTGAATACTTCTGGAAGGTAAACACAAAAGTGTCATTTGACACATGAGGTGAATTTTTAGGAGAAGGAGTACTTTTTAAAAATTTTACAAGTTGCTTAGCAAGTTGCAGTGAATGGATGGTTTGAAATATAATGTTTGTGTCAATATATATCAAGTGTAGAATGACAGTTCTGACTACTAAAATAATGCACCAGGTTCTGGAAATCATTTTGGCAGAGATTTGCCACTCATGCACTGTAGAGCAGGCAGGAGGCTGACTTAGCTGGGCACCTGAGGATGCTCTACATGAGACGGGAAGCCCATGGGTATGGCATAGCTGCAATCACTGTTCCGAATGTAGCATTCAGAATATGTTCAAGGAAAAAGATAAAATGTCTGGGTTGCTCAGCCAGTCCCTGTTGCCATGACAACTCTGGAGAGCAGTAATTTAAATCAGCCTTAAGGCTACTCTATCAGTTCTAGCAGAGGAAGGGACATAAGACCACTTACAGCTGCCGGAGAAAACCACCAGTGCTAATGATGCAATGTCCATAGGTATGTATATATCCATTGTATCAGCTAAATAAAATATTGAGGTTACTGTCATTTGCCTTCAGAAAGGTGGCAGCAATTGTCAGTGTACCAGTGCAAAAGTAGAGCCTGCATCTATAAGAAGGGAGAGGGTTCAGGTCATTTCATTGAACCAGACCTGTAGTGTCATGCTGTACCTGCACTCTGTCCAGATTGTCTTCCTTTTCTTCCTCCCAGGCTTTGTCAGAAGCTGCTATGCGCCATGTCAGCCCTCTCCAAAGTGGTGGCAGGAGCAGCAGCAGGCTGCTGGCACTGAATGTACCTACTCTCCATGTCACTTCTCTTTCCTCTTCTATGAGGTGCTCTTCAGACCATTCTTTTACCCCAGCTTCGCTGTACACAGAAACTCTTAGGGACTGCTCCAGGCTTTGCAGGAGATGGCTCACATACTCTTACAAGTTTGTAGAATTCACCACTTCCTTTTTTTTTGCTGCTTAAGTAACTCCCATTTAGCATGGAACAGCTTGCGCTGCAGAACCAAGATATTTCTGTGCCATTCACCTCTGTCTACATGTCACTTCTGTTTTCTGGCCTTTTCGTACTTACAGTGTGAAATCAGCAGCAAGGTATAGCTGATTTCCATTCAGCGAATTAAGCTGCTTTTGCTCCAGTCACAGTATGAATCACAGACATTGATCACTCATACATGTTTACATGTTCTTTTCAGTGACATAAAATATGCAAGAAATAAGACTTCATCTGTTTTGTAGGTCATATTTAATGCGTTCACAAATGCATCTTTAGCACCTCAATGAGGAGAACACAATTGATGACGCTGTGTAAACAAGAAGCATATCCAGGGTGTTAGTACAGGCCATTCTTTTATTCTCTTTTAGCAAGAAAAGACTTTGGAGAGCTGAATGCACAACATTTGTCTCATTATGCCTAGCATGCTGTTGCTTTGCTTTTTCACAATGGCAAGGTAACCTGCTGACACAGCTTGCCAAACTCCTGCCTCCCTCAGCGGATACATAAGCCAGGCTGATGCAAATGGACTATTGGATTGCATTCACTTGGCAGTCCTCCCACACACTAGACGAAGAGCAGCAGCTTTGATTTGCAGGACCTCTTCTCATTTACTTCTTTTTTAGTGCAATATCTTTTGTTTGAGAAACATATATTCTGAACTTAGAATTTAAGCTCTGTCCAGTGGTCGTTTAATGAAAAAAGCTGTTTTCACTGTTAGAGCTAACATTCCTTTAGCAAAACAAGATACACAAACACATTCCTGAATTCAATGGGCCCACCTAAATATTTAACAAAATCAGGTGCTCAAGTATTTTCTAATGTATGGCTAAAACCTGAAGAATAAATATTGGTTTGGAAGAAAAAAAAGGATGTTCTGTTCTCAAAATGTACATATTGCCATTGAGTATTGATTTGAATATTCACCAAAAGTTTGACTTTGGATAGGATCTTTTGATGTACTTCAGGAATATTTTCTTTTTATATTTATTCCTTAGGTCTGTTAAGACTAATCAAAGTAGAGAGAAATGCCTCCAACTTATTTTTTAAAGGAAGTTCACCTTCTAATTTTAATAATTTTGAACTTTTTTTTCTATTAATATAACCTAACTCTCAGTTAAATATTGCATTCAGATTTTATTGCCTTCTTTTCCAGCGAAGATGTGAAAAATCAAAAAAAAATATGACTGTTTTGGATTTTTGGCTGTCACTTCTTGCTTGACAAATGGAGTGGGGAAGGCTGCATTTCTAGAAGAATGCAGTTATTTTTGATGGTAAGGGACTGCATGGGAGCTGTTTTCTTTTTTTCATTACATAGTTTAATCCTCCTCTCATGTAAAGCTATAAAATTGGTGCAACGTATTCCTGAATAATAGAATATGGAAGATAAATTTTACATCCGTGTGGAACCTGTTTCATGTCCAGATCACTCCAGCAACCATAGTACCTGAGATCAGGTGGGAACCTGCAGTGATGGCAGGAGCATATGCACAAAGGAACATTTCAAGATATCTAAAGCATAGACATAGAAATGAGGTTCAGGCACTTCCAATGATCTCTGTAATGTAGTTGGAGTATTTTTAGACTCTGTTTACTGTATTTAATTCCCCCAGCCCCCTTATCATCCAAATAGGTGCTGCTCCTCACAAGGATAATTGCTTCTCCTAGGCTGTGCTGATCAGTTCTTCTGCCTGCAGTGCTGCAATTAGAGTAACATCATCCCAGGCCTGACTCTAAATGCAGCTTTACTAGAGACAGTAATCTTAACATTTTCCTTACCAGTTTCAAAAGGGAGGCAATAAAGTGTTGCTACTGAAGAGCCAAGTGCTTTAGCTGTGTTACCTTTTCATGTGCTTCTGCAGACTATCAATAAATATTGCAGAGGGATATCTCCTTACCCCAAATGCTCCCATTTTTCTTAGAAGCATAAATATTAGTAAGCACTAGCCAGCCAACTTTCCTAGGAAATTATTGCCTTTCTGCCTTCCCTGTCCCACTCTCCCTTCCTTTCCTCTCTGTCCACTTTAATCACACAATTTCACCACTGAAGCTCAGGAAAGCAGCCGGAATCCCAGACTCACACAGGCACAACATCTACAATTTGATTTTTAATGAGAGAGGGAGAGAAGGATTCTTGTCCCTCCCCTTCTTTGATGCTGATTTTGGTTGGTGTACTTGTCTTCACTAATTCATCTCAGTCACCTTTTTCTCTCTCAGACCCTGCCGGGGCCATACGTTTTTAGGCTTTTGATTGTCAATTCAATTCTCACAGTTAGGCACAACTCAATTAGGAACCCACCTCCAGTACTTCAGCTGACTGGCATGTGTCATCCCCTGACTCACCATCACAGACAGCCTGTCCTTTTTTCTGAACCAACAGACTGCTATTTTTACCAGCATTCAGAAGCAACGAATGTGAAATAAGTAGCATTGCACTCAGTAGCTGCTGGCCATGTGCTGAGATATCAGGGCAACAGGAACTTTTCAGATACCTACCACAATGCTGAGACTTTGTTAATTCTCCACTGCATTCCTTTCAAGACTTTTTACATTGATATGTGTAGAACCTGTACTTCTTTTAAATTGAAAAATCTAAGAATTGCTATAGCTGATGCTCCTGACCTGACAAAACTATCTACTGTGAGCTGCTCAAAGTAAAGACTACTTTGCCTAGTACAGACTTTGTTTTAAAGTGCCAGCATCTTACTTGGCAAGATTTGGCAGGGCTGATTTTCATGTAAGGGCATGTTAAAAAAAATTCAGTAAAAATTAAATTACATGCTGACTTTAGAGCATGAAGAATTTGAGCTGTTGCAGAGGTTTTGGAATAAAATGATTTCCATACCCGATCCCTAGACTGTTCTATTGCTGTATATTTATGTTTACAGATCTCTAAAGCTTCTTTTCTCCCAGGCTGACAGGCTAAAGGAGGAGATGGCAGAGAGGCAGATGGCAGGTCAGATTCATAGAATCATAGACTCATAAAATGGTTAGAGTTGGAAGGAACCTTAAAGATCATTGAATTCTAACCCCTCTGCCATGTCCAGGAACACCTCCCCAAAGCCTCATCTAACTCAGCCTTGAACACTTCTGTGGATGGAACATCCACAACTTTCTTGGGAAACCTGTTCCAGTGTCTCACCACCAGCAGAGTAAAGAATTTCTTCTTAATATCTAATCTAAATCTACTTTCTTTCAGTTTAAAACCATTACCCCTCATCCTATCACTGTATTCCCTAATAAAGAGTCTCCCTCCATCTCTTCTGTAAGCACCCTTTAAGTAACAGAAGGCTGCTATAAGGTGTCTCCAGACCCTTTTCCAGGCCGAATAACCCCAGCTTTCTCAGCCTGTCTTCACAAGAGAGGTTCTCTGGGCCTCTGATCATCTTTGTGGCCCTCCTCTGGATTTAATCCATCAGGTCCATGTCTTTCTTACGTTGGGAGCCCGGATCTGGAGGCAGTACTCCAGGTGGAGGTCTCATGAGAGAGGTTCCAGGTAGGGCCATATGTCTACCTTCCAGCAAGGTTCAAATGACAGCAGCGCTGCAGTGGATGGATTCCATCCCCTCTTGAGTATGAGGGGTAGCTAATTGCCAGGCTGACCAGCTGTTTCCAGCACACAGGCAGGGGTCACACTGTGGCACTGCAAGAGAACATAGCACAGGACCTGCTGGTGCAGGTCTCCCTCAGTGACTCAACAGTCCTGGGTTCTGCTGCTGCCCTTTTTTGCAGCTGCAAGTGAATGCACTGCCTGCTAATTTATTTATACCATCTTCTTTGGTAAAGAGTTGACTGGACCATTAGTGTCAACTATGTTAGAAGACAACAGCCGTGGAAGAGTTTTACTGGCAGATTTGGGACACATGAGAGAGCTTTTTAAGGCTAAGAAACTAGAGGTATTTCAGGTATTCTCTTCTTACAGTAGCTATGGACATGAATACTATATAGCCAAATAGAATATTTAAGATTGAGATTGTTTATAAAATTATCACTTTTAGTAAAGTAGACAAATTTAAGCAAGACAAATTTTCATTTTTCATTCTACCTTGAGTTACTATATTTACTGTTCTGTTCTTCCTTCCTTTTTAAAGAAGCCATTACAGACTTGTCCCCCATACACACACCCCTTACCCCTCCTTCTTTCTATAGTTTCACTATTAGAATCAGTAGGCCTCTAGAGTGATGCTAAAATATACCACGTCCCTTCCCTTCCCTTCCCTTTCCCTTTCCTTTCCCTCTAGATACTGAAAATCTAGGCTGGCAGGTTTTTCATAAGGAAAGTAATAATTCTGAGCTACTGGTATCCCAAAACTTCCCCATATGATTGCTGTTTGGCTTTATTTTATTTAATGAGTCAAGATTAGTAAAACACTTTGTTTGAACAATTTTGAGCACTAAAGTGGATAATATCATTATTAGACAGGAAATACTCAGAGATTTTTTTTCTCTATTGTATGTAAGGAATTATGCTTATGAGATTGGGATAAACACAAATTCTGTGTTTTTTCAGACATGATAGCAATGAACATTTTCACAGCCTGATGACTAAACACAGGTTTCCAGAAGGAGAGCATATGCACTATTTGACTGAAGTGCACGTGTCTGAAGAATTAGTACCCAATAAGTTAACTATAAGCAGTGGAATGTGAATAGAGTAATAAACTTGTATTTGGTTGTAAAAACAAAATCAGAAAAAAATATAAACCTGCTTGTTACATCAGGGTGGCTTGTGTCAGTAAAAAGTAGATGTGACAGAAGTTAGGTATGTGAACTATCTAATAACTAGACATTATCCACACAACTAAACATATTAGACAAGCGAACTAATGGCTACTGGTCACTGGCAGCAAAAGCTTAATCCATGGAAACTTGTAACTTGCTTTAGGGTTCACATATGTGAAACAAGGTGTGTTGCCCACTGCAGAGAGCAAGTTATGGTTCTACAAAGAGGTAAAATTAGCTACATTCATAAAAATTTTTTTGATTGTGAAAGATGCATAGCCATAGCAACAAAAGAATTTCAATTTTTCTAATGTTTAGAGAATAGGCATTAGATCTTGTGCACCCACCTTGGAGGATCTGAGTAAAGACTTGGCACTGCTTCAAAAGCAAAACAATAGTTGAGACCTTCTCCAAAATGCATGTCTAGATTTTAGGCAGAACCCACTGAACTTTTAATGCTTAAAGCACTGTAAGTCAGCATAAAATTCAACACATAATTTATTTAAACGCTGACCCACATAAATCACATTTAGGAATAACTCTTTTGTCATTTTGGTCTTTGCATCTTTTCAATACAAATAGAGGGGCAGTGTGCAAGGACGATGATGCTGATCCTACATGAGGCACAGAGTAGCCATAAAACATCTGCACATTCTTTCAAAGACAGATAAAATCTAGGTTTAACAACCTGACTAGATCTGCACATCTTTTTATTTTATTACTAGCCCTGTAAGACAGATTGCTACAAATCTTTTATATCTGAAAAAAAAAACCCAAAACCAAACCAAACCCTAAATGTGTGAATATTGTGAGGAATGAAATTTTCATGTATAACTCTATCTACTTATTCGAAGTATTTAAGACCTTGGAAGTTCTGGTTATTTCTTCCTCTAAGGAAGACACTCTTCCCACTGTAAAAACAGTTTGTCTCCTTTTTTATGGCTATTCTGTGTGTTCTTCTCATTCCTAAATGCTGTTACTTGTCAGGGTTTTTTTCTTCTCATTGCTGGCCACACGTGTGGCAAATCAAAGCTGCTCACCTATGAGTATTATGAGAGTGCTTCTTTCTTCAGTTTAGAAGTGTTGTTTGTCTCAATGCCCTGAACAACTCAATGTGTGAACTTGAAGAGGTCATCAGTAGAGCTTGAAAGCTACAAACTATAAACGGTCTTTAAGGATCCTGTTTTTAAGACTCCAATAAGCCCACAGCAGTGCAACCAGTTTTCTAACACTGAACACAGTTGATTGTCAAGCTTTTGATGACTTCCTGCTTTTTTTACTGCAACAAACTTCTTGTATCATTATACTGTCCTGCCTTTCTTAGAACTCTCACAATTTTTTGATTTCATGTGAATCTGATCCTTACTCTCCCATCTGTTTTACACTTTCCCTTCTCTCTGCTGCATGGAACAGCTGGGCAAGCAGTTTCCTCTTCCTTGAGATGTCTGGTTTTAAAAGCTTCTTCACTTGATAGGCATCTCAGTGTTTATTTCTATGAAAAATTCCCTGAGTGACTGAATTGTTCTGCTTAAAATGAAGTTGGAAAAAAATATCAGGATCAAACATTAACTGTCTGAAAAGAGTGAAGTATATAAAGAATTTCCATAAAGACAAGATAAAGAACATACCAATATGCACATCTAAATATGGAAAGTGATAAAGAAACTGGTTTAGGATGACAGAAGATTATCTCCCATCAGTTTTTTTGCACATATATTGTCCAGAAATTGTTTCAATCTAAAGAATTTTTTGGCGAAGTTGAAGGAAAAGACCAAGATCAATGGAACAAGGAAAGAATGTACAGAAAAAAGGGCAAGGAGAGAGATCAGAGGATGGTTCATTCAGAAGTACACATTCATCTAACAGAATTTCAAGCAAATTCATACTGCTGTGTAAACTCCAAGAATGCAGTGTCTTCAAAATTAAGAATCTTCAGATATTTTCACATTTGGATGAACAGAGTTGTTGTTTTTAACTATTTTGTATTATTTCAGGTCAGATTACCTCATTGTAAGGAACAGAACTAATATTGAAGAATGAGTGGAGAAAAGGGGAACACTCTTATAAAAAGCCAAGAATATTAATTTAAGTTTATATGAACTTGAAAGGAATTTCACTTTACAAGTTTATGCAATACAACTTTTACTTTGCTGAAAGATAATTGCATTAAAATGTGTGGAGAAGCATGACCATGATGACCTTGCTAAAGGCCAAATTTTTCAAGTGTTTTTAGAAACATAATAGGCACTGACATCAATCTATTCCTTCAGCCTATGCACCTTCACATAACATTCTGACCTATCATTCTCTTCAAGAGGAATCAGGCCCAAGGGGAAGCTACTAGTTTTATCCCCCATCTCATTATGTGGTACAAGATAGAGTACAGTTCAAGTCTTCATACAAAGAACAGTAAAATTTGTAATAGGAAAAACATTTCAAACAGCTGACATTTCGTATTTTGCCAGGCATTTTCATCTCTAGTCTAGAATCACTGTAAAGGTACTGGTAATAAATAAATTCCAAACTGGACTGGAGTCAAGCAAATAGTTATCTACATTGTGCAGAGTCTTACATTTCATTTGAGGAATCTTGCTGTTCTCTGCCACATCCACCACATTTTGCATAATTGCAGCATGCAGCTCAGAATACACAGACACTGGCCAAAGTTATATTCTAACAGTGTACATATGTTGTCTCTGAAATGCCCTTATTGGCATTATCATGATGTTAGGACTGTAAATCAAACCAAGATGGGAAGAAGACAGAGACGTAGCAGAAAGAACAGTCAAACTGCTGTTTATAAAATGTTGTTTTTTGGGGGTTTTTTGGTGTTTTTTTTTTTTTTTCCCACAAAACTGAAAAAAAAAGGGGTTTTCCCCTGGGTAAAACTTCTGAAGATTCCAAAATCATTGAGCTTTCCATCACCACTAGCAGACCTGTTCTAACTTTACCCTGCTTCCAGAGATTTAAACTGGATGTGAAACACTTTCTTCAATCTGTGATATTTAAGGATTTGACCTACCATCTTCCAGAACTGGACACAATAGAAGGAGAAAAGGAGAGGAAAGGAAAAAAAAATAACAGCTAACGGGCTGAGATAAAGACAGTTCAATAGATAAGTAGCAGAAGAGGAAAATAATAATAGTAATAATGGTAAAAGAATATACAATATACAGTAGTAAAATACAAATTGCTCTTATCACTCGATGATCAGTTTCCCAGCCTGTCCCAAGCAGTGCCTGTGGATTCCTGCCCCCAGTAAACCCCCATTTATATACTGACCATGATGTCTATGATATGGAATATTCCTTTGGCCACCTTGTCCTGTCTTTGGTCCCCTTCAGTTTCTATGGGAAACTGAAAAAGTAAACATCACTTAACAACAACTAAACCCATATGTATTATCAACATTCCACTCATACTAAATCCAAAGCACAGCAGCCACTAGGAAGAAAATTAACTCTATCTCAGCTGAAACCAGGTCATGACCAGTGCCAATTACTGTTTACACACATAATTTCATGCAGTCTTTCTCTACTTATCCATTTTTTAAAGTAAGGCAATAAGCTCGATGGCTCTTAAAATCCTTTTTAATCTCTCTTTTTGCATACTTTTTCTCCATGGCTTTTCCTATTCCTCCCAATAACAACACTCTAGATCTCTCCCTCACAAAACAGAAGGATTTAGTTTCTAGTCAAGATCATGTCTCTTTCACTCTCTGGTAGTCCTTAAAAAAAAGTACATATAATTGCTGATTTGTTGTTCTTTGGTTTGTGTGCTTGGTCATTATTTGGATCCTTCTTGCTGTGTTTGTTTAGGGGGGCAAGGAGATGACAAATTCAGGAATTTCTTGCTTGCATTTCTCTGTGATGACAAAAGAATATGAACAAAGTCCTATTTTAATAAGAATTAAGAGTATAATAAGAGTGCAGTAAGAACACAGAACAGGAAAGAGTATCTTCCTTTGTTTGATAATTAAAATCTTGCTGACAGTTTATGACTCAGGTGGCTCTAGCTCTGTTTTCTTTGAGATCTATGCTATCTGGTGTCTCTCTGGTTTTCGCTTTGTTTTCTGGAATTCACTCATCTGGATTCATCAGCTGTAGTCGCCGCCCTTCAGAAGAAATAAAACAAGTTTCTTCTTGTTCAGATGTTTCCAAACAGAGCAACAGATATTAAATGTAGTGTCTTCCAGATTTCCAGTTCTTTAACTTCTCAGGAAGGCATTGAAGAAATCATTCATGAGATCTAGATGGAAGATGGCAAGAAGCTTGTCTGCTTTAACAAGGTCTGTTTTTTTTACAGATCAAAAGCGTCATTACTGGCACAAATGCTTCCAGCATGACTGCATATTTTTCCAATTAATATTGTTATATAAACCTCTCCAAAATTCCTAGGAGTGGGAGGGTTAGGAACTGCCAGGTTATTTTTGAAAATTATTTTTAAGAGACTCTCATACACATTCTGTGAGACAACTCACACAAATGGGACACTATGAAAAGTAAAAAATAGAAAATGTGTCTTCATTTCTTAGCAATACACAAATTTTTGCTTGGTAAAAGCTTTTTTTGTGCTACTTAGTCGAAGACAATAATGTGACAAGTTCTTTATACTGTTAAAAAAATCTTGATTGTGACTTTAATATGTAAAAATACTGTGAAATTAAACAATAAATAAGTGAACATGGCTTAATTCAACTCCTTGATTTGTGAAATTTCACTGTGAGAAGGAGATATGGTTATTAAATAACTCTGCATAGATTTCACTTGGACAGCAGCACATGAGTTTTCATAATTACCAACAAATTTATATTCATTATTTTACAGTTTTGGGGGTCGATTTGTCAATAATGGATTTATACACAATAAAATATGTATGAAAAGATTATGAGTTACGGAAGGACAGGAGTTTTGGATTCAGGAAAAAGAAAAATATAAAATATCCTAGAGCACTTATCAAGTGAAGAACTGGACATATGACAGAAGGAGAAGGTTGCAGCAATTCTGGTCCATGTAACCAACGGTTTGTCCTGGTCCTTACTATATCACTATATCATCTAAGAACTCCTGTCTTTCATCCAGTGGAGGAATAGGGGGAAGATACCATGCCAAAGGGAAAAGGACAGGTTTATAATGACATTGATGCTCTCTCCTGCAAGATAACTGCTCCTATAGCTGCATTTTGGATGGAGGAAAATGGCCTGATAGGTCTGGTTTTATGCTGTACTTTTAATTTGGGTTGATTTAATCTAACCTTGTTTTTTGATCTAAATAAACTGTGTGAACTAGGTTCATCTTTATGGACAGAGAAAGGATCACCGTGGCGTGCCTTCCTACAAGAAAATAATGGGCTGTTTAGGGAACCTCTCCCCAAAAGAATGAGGTGACTAATAAATTAATGAAGCTAACATTATTGTAATGCTTTATAGAGCACTTAGTGCGTGTTGATTTTCAGCTCAGGCTTGCTGCAGGCTTAAGTATCACTTAAGCATATTTTTAGAAGAATAAAGGCTGAGTGAATGGCATCATAATTTATATCCTGATGCATTGTATTACAGGCCTACAGCACCATTGCATACAACATTTAGGCTCTCTGCCAGATTCATTCAAGTACGGTATCTCAGTGGTCCTGCATTTTGAGGCAAAACACAAAATGTTGTTTTTGTCTGTATGTTCACCCTATAATTTAATATTTTCTCCAATAATATTTTTCTATACTTATTCTTCTCTCTTTCATTGCAAATCTTATGAATTAACACATATAATAGGGAGTTTTTTATTATTTTTATTTTAGAGCCAAAATGTTCTTCTCTGTGTCCTCTGATGACTCAGGGATACGGTACTTCTAAAAGTGCTTCACACTGGCAGGGGGTCCTGATGAACAACAGTTATATACTAGATTATTTTCAGTCATCAAATTAGGTATTTTACAACAAAAGTATTCAGAACTCCTCGTTAAATTAATGCCAGCAAGCTCTTTATCTGTTTAGAAAAAATAATATTGCCCTTTAATACACTTAGCTCGTATCAGAGGATGATAACTGTCTCTTGGACTCATCTGGCTTCCATGGCATTTCTTTTTTAAATGTTTGAAATTTTCTAAGAGTTTCCACAGTTGGCCCAAGTCTGCTCCCCTAAAAAGTAGCTGATATTTTGGCAGTGACCCAGAAAAGGTTCTTTGGAGAACTTGAACTTTGTGACAAGCCCAAAGCCTTAGATAATTTTTTTTCTTCCATAAGAAGAGGTATAACATTCATATTTTCTTAATTTTGAAAATGTTTATTTATATAGTAATTGTCATATTATCGGAGAAAAATCTTTTATTTCTGGTCACAGATATTTCCCATTAAAATAAATTATAAGTGGCTCTCAGTGTGAAACAGTATTGCTTTGGTTGCCTGGTAACAAAAAAAACAACCCCAAAAACCCCAAAACAAAGCAAAACAAAACATTGAAAAGGAAGACTTTGGAGCCAGTACAATGAACAACAATATTTACATTAATAAAGTAAGTTAATTTGTGCTGTCTTGGTGACGAGTACGAGTTTATCACACTAGCACATTTACAGTTTTTACTGTTTGAAATGTTGCCTCAATCTATATGAAAACCTTAACTTGCCTGTGTCCACTTATGTCATAAGAGCAGAAAGATGGAGCGTGTGGTCTTTTCTACTGCAGTGCCCCACTAAATTTTCTTCATCTCACTGTGAATATTCCAGAGGCAGTTCTCTTCAGTTTAGTTAACGAACGTTGCTTGTGAAAGTTAACTACTGTGTCTATCTTTCCTTGGCAGTCTGTGACATCCTTATATTTTTATTGTAGCAGTTATAGGATTTTTCTTAGAAACAGCATTTTTTGTTAGTGTCACACAGTACACTAACTCATTGCAAATATATGCAATACATTTTTCATCAGACTGTCACAGAATTTCAATAATTCAATGTAATTCACAAAAATAGCAGTTCACTTTAGGACTTATTCATAAGCAATGATAAATCTGGTTGCATAACAAACATTTCTAGACTTATTGATATTTTATATAATCATTGTTGAGAGAAAATCTTTTCTGTTTGCCTGGCCACAAACTGTATATTTTCAACACCCACATACATTCACTAAAACTGACAGTTTCTTTCTGATAAATCATGTCTGACGATTGTCAGCAGTGCAAGCAGTAAAATAATTTAACAGCAATCACACAACACTTTTACCCTTTATTTGGATGGGGACAAGGTCTGCCCTGGTGTCCCAGACCAGATGCTATTCATAGATGTGTGTGGACAAGCCTCTCAAGTTAATAAGATGCCTCAAAGATGCTGTCTTGCAGCAAACAGATGTGATCGTAGATTCAGAAGAGAAGGTTTAATATTACAAACCAAATCAATTTTTAGGGACAGCAGTGGGACAATTTTTTCAAATGAAATTTGAAAATACATTGCAAGGTATATGGCCAACAACTACAGAAAACAACTGATTTCAGATTCTCTGATTTTAGGGGGAAAGAGTGAATGTTTGTGAGAACAGGCAAAGAAATTGGGATCCTCTTTCATACGAAGGAACATACTTTTGCAAAGATAACAAGTGTGGCACTTAAGAAAAGTTATGATTATGATAATATTTGAAGGACATGTTCAGTTCATAACCTATAGGTAGGTAGGGGAGGAAGAAGGAGGAAAAGAAGTGCAGGAAGGTATAAGTCATACATGCATATGTGTGTTTCTGTTCCTAGCATATAGTCAGGAAAGCATATTGAGAAAATGGGCCAAGTGACGCAGGGAACACAGAAAGGATGTAACAGACAGAAAGGTAAAGAAATGAGAAAAAAATCCCTCCCTGTCTCATTACCAGTTAACTCTGAGCAACTAGAAAAGAAGAATGAAGTTTCCTGAGAGTGTAGCAAATATAGTCACACTGAAAAAGTTAAATATTCTTTGCAGGTTTTTTTTAATTTTTATTATTTTAGAGACAAAGAGTCCTTCTGTGTATTCTCTGATGAATCAGACGTGCAGCACTTCTAAAAGTGCTTCAAATTGGCAGGGGGTCTGATGAAGGACAATGATATTCTAGATCATTCTCAGTGAATAATATCCTACAGAAGTGTCACAGTTACAGAGAGGAAGATTTTTCTTTTAACAAAATACATTTGTCTGAGAAAATGGTGGTTTGTCAGGATCTGGAGCTTGGTATTTTTTTCAGGAAAATGCCATCCTTTTTGGCAACTTAGTTGAGAGGTTCTTAGATCAAGATCTGTGCTGAGGTCACTTCATATGAGGAGGGGGAGATTTGGCAGTGTACTCTCTGCAGTCCTGGGGACCTGTGTGCAGTCTGTGGCTGTACCCAGAGCTCTGGGGGTGCTGATGGTTTAGGGTGTCTCACCATGCTGGTGACATGGTTTCCAGCTCCTTTTGTTATCATGATATCACTGTTTTCGCAACGTGATCTGTGTTTATATTTAAAACTGCTACATTTTTGGCACGTTCTTCTTCAGGTGCAGGAATCCTGGGCTCACCCACAGCTCTGCAGGCACAGCTGCAGAGGTAGCACTTTGCAAGGTGGTACTTGGAAACAGACAGATGCCCACCATCAAGCCAATACTGCTGCTGAACTTTTTGTTGCATCAGAAAAGGAGAACCTGAATGTAGGTATCTGTGTGTATATTATTTCATATATATACATACTTTAAAACATATATTTTTATGTACGTATTCATATACAAAAGTTTCATGGGTTGGTCATTAAATTGTAATATATAACTAATATGACAGGTGATGTGAAATCTGCACATCAACGGTACAATAGGCAATAAAACTTTCATGCCAAATTGACAAGGTTAAAAATCGATTTTCTTTGATTATTTAGTTGCAATATTTGCCCAGCTAGTAGAACAGCTGTACAGGGAATAAAAGCGTGTGACATTTCGGGTCAATTTTTTTGTGTGCTGAATTTCAATAATTTGTGTTACTGCATGCTCAATGCAATGCAATACGAAAGACACTGGAAAGAGGCCTAAGATATTCTTTTTGGCAATTTTAAACAAAAAATTGTTTTTCCCTGTTTACTTGTTGATTTAGTTAGCAATGTTCCCTAGATTTGCAAGGCATAATGAGAGTCTGTTTCCTTGTGAGATACACGAATCAAGGGTCCCACAGTGGCCAAATATTCTGTGTTTGTTTTAAATAGGCCATTACAGAGACATTAATGTCTAAAATCCAAACAAAATGGGTAAAACCCACCTATAATAATCTTTTCTTTCAGGATGGTAACCTGACCTAACTCTAGATTTCTACAGTACCATTCTTTTCTGCCCTTGTAGTCAGCCTGATTCACATGGTTAAATGCAATTTATATGAACAAACTGATATCAGGTTGAGAAGTATCACACCATAAAAAAAAAAAAAGGCTATTTTTTGTGAATAACTTAGCTGCACAGGAAGAGATTGCCTTTCCTTTTCAATTTCTTACTGCATAAAAATTATCTGTTCCACTTCTTTGTTCTCAACTGGGATGCTAATGATAATGTGTCAGCAATAATATTTCTAAGACTTTTGATGATTTGGGGGTTTGTTAAAATATGATGAATTCATGCTTGTGCTGTTATGGAATCCTTATATGAAGCTGTAAGTGAGGTTCCACAACCAAAGAATTGTGAAGAAGGGAAAAGCACATTGCTGGTCATGCAAGAGAATAAAAACACCACAGAAGAAATTTCTGTTTTTTCCTCAAACTGTACAGATTATTAATAAGGATTCCGTGGTAAATTGATTAACAGTACGTCAACTACATATAGAGGTACTGATTAATCTAAGAACATATTCCTGAATTTGTAATTGATTTTATGTGCAACTTACAGTGGCTAAACAGAGAAAAATGAATAAGTTGTTGATACAAAAGTGAAATGGGAAAAAAAAAGGCACTAAGAAGCTAATCATTAAAAAAACCCCAATCCCAAAACAACAAACCCAAACAAACCATAAAAAGCCTAAAAAGGAAAGACTTTCTGATGTACTTTTAATTTCCTCTAACTGTATTTAAACTGCTGTGCAGATATGGTCTGTCACATACCTCACGTTTCCTGTCTCTCAAGTGTGCTGGTGTAGGGACCTGGCCCATGATGCCTTCCTGGTTCTGTGATAGGGTTAAGATCAGAAAAGAACAGTGTGCACTTGTCTCTTCTTCCCACAGGAGCTCTGAACAGCAACAGTGTGTGCACCCAAACTACTGCACCCATTTTTATAAAACTATTCTATCTCTTCGCAGTCTCTCACGCCTACCGTCCAAACACCTTTGGCTCTGTCAGTGGCCCATCTCACAAGGTATTGAACCTCTCTGAGAAATCTGGGTTAAAAAAAAAAATCTGATATTTTTGTTAGGAGCAACATGAGGAAGGATTTTGCTGGGTGGTAAGATGAAAAAAAGAGTTTGCTCAAAAATCAACAAGACTTTTTAGATTAGTGTTTAAAGTGTGCTTGGTTTCCAGGCAATACAAGACAACACTTTCATGATAATTCAGAAATTGTTGGTGTGAAGAGTGATAAACGTATATGCAAGTACTTTTGATGATAAGGCCAGAAAACTGAATGCTCTGCTGGATCAGACCCATAAAAGCAACTGGCCAAGTACTTTAAAAATGGAGGAGGAGATTAGGGTTTTTTGGGGGAAGGAAGAGACTTACAGTCATGTTTTTCAGGAATACTTTAATTTCTCCATATCTGTTAAATGACAACTCAGTTTAGTGACACCACTTTCATGTATCGTTTTCATTCGACATGATTAAGGTCAGAATGGGGTTTCAGATAATAGTACCAGAAAGGAAATATTTTCTTCCCAGGACCATCTAGTTTTTGGAGCATGTGCCTACAGTATAGAGAAGGCAAGTACCAGTCCTTGCTATATAGTTCTCATGTAAGTGTTTACATTTTCTTTTCTCACATCTCAGATAATTTCAGACATTAGTGAGTTATTGGTTGTTCTAAGGTAATTTTGCCATTGATTATTTGACTCTATAGAAGCCATTATTCATTTTCCATGCAGGAATTAAAATGATAGCCTTTTAGTTAGAGTTCTATGTTCCAATTTCTCTTCTCAAAAGCACAAATTGAGAAGCAGTAAAAAATATGCACAATAGAATCACTGCAAGAAAAGAAGCTCGAAGAGCACTTTATCTCTGAGCTTTGAAATCTTTGTAGGCGTAGCACTCAACTAACAAGTGGATCCCTCACAAAAAAAAAGTAGAGTTAAAGTTCTGAATATTTATTTTGAAAAACAACTTTTAAGATCCTGGCCTTGTCCCTGTGAAAAACTCTAGGATGGGTTGGATGCATTACAATTTTGTACACTTTGTGAGTGTGGAATGAAACTAAGTCCCCAGTTTCATTTAAGTTTAAAGCTATTCCAGGTTTGCTGGGGGTTGTTTTTTTGGGGATGACTTTTGCTTTCCATTGTAAATATAATTCTGACTTGTCTCCAAGGAAATAACTCTTATTTAGAACATTTCAAGGTATTATATTTTTTATTGTTTAGTTATATTCTTCATATGACTAGGCTTTTTTTTTATTCCTCCCATCAGTAAGGACTGTTGAAAATGTCTAAGTACTCTGTGTAGCATATATATGATCTGATATTTTTTTTCCATTTTTTTCCATTAGATTTTTCCATCTACCTTCTGTAGAAAAGCAACAAAGAGTTAGAGGTTTTTACCCTATATAGTTATAGAAAGATTTTTAAAGTATTGGCAGTCTCCTTTCTCTTGGAGAAGACATGCAGATGAAGAAATAAGTCCTCTTGTAGATGGATTTTTGGTTTTATCCTTGTTTTCCACCATAAAAGACCCCTATAAGAAAAGGCTATGTAGGTAAGAAATAATTTAGAATAATTCATTAGTTTTTACAGCAGGCAAAATAAAAATACTTATTCCACAACATTTTATTGATTCCTGTGTAAGTAACAAAAGGAAATGGATGTTCTTCAACAAATCTCAGCAGATGGCCATCTGTGTGCTGTTTCCTTAAATGATGTCTTAATTCCCATCCTCATAATCAAAGCTCTTTAAAAATGTTGCTGACTACACAAAACCCCCCACAATTGTCCAAAGAAAGAGAAATAGTTTTTCTTATTAGAGTATGGTACACATTTTTTTCCTACAGACATTCATATGTGAATTTCAATGATTAAAATAAGCCAGAGAGCTAAATTAAAAAAAAAAATAATAATAAATGAACGAATGGTGGTAAGGTCCTATTGCTAATAATACTGATACCAAATATCCAGATAAAGCTTGTCCAGTAGTCTAATAACAATGCATATTTATTGCAGTCACATCTGTAAAGTGCTTAGCATGCCACTGGTCATTCATTGATACCCTAAAAACAATTTATGAAAGTGATATCAATGAAGACTGTATTAGATCCTGTGTATACTGATTTTAAAGATACATAATTCCGTAAATAGAGTCCCTCTTTTCATAAAACTTTTAATTCTACTGTTCGTTTGAGGAGTAAACTATTTACTCTTTCTAGTTTATCATCACGGTGAGAGACTAGTAGTCAGACGGTAAATGACAAGAAAATTGCCAATGAACCAGAGCTAAATAGTAATAGCAATAAATCAAAATCAGAATTCTTTTTAGTTCTTTTTCATGTATTTATTCTTAAAACATAAACATTTATGGAGTGCCTTGGGAAGTACTTGGTTTAACAGGAGATACTTGAATTATAGACAACTCAAAACGTCTTTGTAAATACCCTTATTTAGAGCACAGTTAGCATCAATGGTTTCATACAGAAAATCTGTATAGTTTCTTTCAGAAGAGAGTTTAATAATTGTGCTTGGCAATTACCAGGGCAGGAAAGGCAGGCTAAGCAAGGCTGTCATTTTAAGTGTTAGGACTCCCAGTGTAAGAAGAGCTTGCAAAGAAAAAAGTCCATTGAAGAATGTCATGCCAAACTTGATAAGAAATACTCTGTGGCAGCAATTAATGGTTGGTGAGTTCAGGAACAAAGACATAATTTCACAAGGAATTTTCAAAAGTTAAATCATAAAAACATATTCCATAGAAATCTTGAATAATGTATTGTAAGAGTCCAGGAAGACTCAAACAATTCCCCAGACTGTACTTGTTAGTATGGTAATAACCTCCACCCATGTCTTTCACTTACGTCAGTGCCCCTGAATGAGTGCCTTGCTTTTTTAATGCTTTGTTCCACTTGACCATCTGGGCTTCTTGTTTCCTTGAATGCAGACGTTCATTGTACTTGTTGATAAGCAATCATTATTGCTAATGCTCTGTTAAGGTGAGTAACAGAAATACATTTTTCATTGGATGCGAGTGGACTCTTAGAAGCACATTGCAGGAGGCAGCACTGAATCCACTTACATTCCCAAATGAATTTTCATATTCAAATAGACTGGAAATTAAATTTTTGGTTTGTCTTTATACGGGCACAAAAAATTGAGGTAAATTTTATCGGAAGACTAGATAGGTTATATTTTTGTTTCTATTATCTTCAATAAGGACAGGCTGGCTGGTGTAAAGGCCATTTTAGGAGGCTGCTGCACCACACATGAATTGTGTGAGATTTGTAGACAAAAGAAATGGTGTATGTTACGTGCTGAGGCTTGATAATTCTGCGGATTTTGGTTGCGGTCAGCACTGGTACAATGCAGAGGAAGTCATTCTCTGAGCATTGCAACAGAAGGGAGTACAGACTAACGTTGCTGAATCAGTTTTGACAGAACTCTTTAAAAATGTGTATGCACATGTATTTCCCAAGTTGTACCAGATTTTTCCATTGATGCCATGTTCAAGCACAGACCTAATTGTCCTATAGGGGAATCATATAAGAGTCAAACAGTGCACAGCTCTGATACAATTCCCTTCAAAGGAGAGTAATTCTTGCATAGCAAACCTAGTCTTGCATGATCCTAAATGATCACTACCTGCTCCACAGAAAGCCACTGATTGGACTCGATTCTTTCAAAATGTATATATCAGAAAATTGCTCTAAGTGCTTGCAAGTGCCAATTAATCTAAGAGTTTGGTGCATTTGGATATGTTTCAAGCTATTTTTCTTTTGCTTTCTTCCATGTTAAGTCTTTTATCACTAGGAACCATCTTTCTGCCGGGAAAGAGGTTTTCTAGTAGTACAAAGTCATGGAACTTTCTTCTGCTCACAATTTAGGAGTTCACTCTTTCATGGAACTATCTCCCATTTTTACCTCCAGCCTTGCTAGTGGACCAGAAGAGAAGTGTTCTTTGTTGTTCCAAAGTTCAAGAAAACATTCTTGGATGAAGAGATCTAGTGTGGTGGAAATATACCTTAAAACAAAAAAACCACCACCCACACATGAACTATAGTCACAACCTTTGATTCTCCAAAGGTTGTTTCTGGTCCGCTTTTGAAAGGAGAGAATACTCTTCTTCATTCTTTTTACTCCTTGGCTTTTATTATGGATGATATTATGGGCTAAAACCCTTAGAACATAAAAGATGGTGCTGAGTAGTTTAGAATCATAGTACAGAATCATTGAATAGAATCATCAGTTTGGGTTGGAAAGGACCTCCAAAGGTCATCTAGTCCAACCCCGCCTGCATTAAGCAAGAGGGAAAGAGGGATACACCAGTGAAATACCTCATAGGAATTAAGGGGTACTCCTCTAGGAAGGTGACATGGTTGGCAGCCCAGCTGAAGTCTCAATGCTCGCACCATGGGCAACAAACAAGAGGAGATGGAAGCCACTGTGCTGCTAGAAAGCTATGACCTCATTGCCCTTACTGAAATTTAGGGATGTGAATCTCATGACTGGACTGCAGCTATTGATGGCTACTGCAGGGAGGCCTAGGGGAGGCTCTGCAGGGCCAGTAGGTCTATTAGTGTCCTCAAGGCCCTGAAACACACTGCCTTTGGGAACCCTTACATGCTTTACTTTTAAAAAAAAGCACTTAAAATCAACTTTTTTTTTTCCTGGTATTTGTGAATCTTGTTGTGTTAATTAGATAGATCTAATACCTATGGATCTTTGAACAACACATTTCTTTCAAAGCCAAGCTAATGACAGATTATGGAAAGATACTTTTTTTAGTAACATTTTTTTCTGAATTCATGCTGCAATTTACTGTGTATTTTCGTATTTGCTGACATTTACTTATCCAGCTCAGACTGCTTCTTGTATATAACAAAATAGGCAAGTATCTCTGATTGCATTTTTTAGTGTGATAATAGTTAGACATCTTCAAATGAGATGGTAAAATGAACAAACCTTCACATAGCTAGACATTTATTTAATTGCTCAAGACTAGCATTACTGAAATAACCACAAGCCCTAACTTAGAATGAAGCAAATCCAGCTCTCTACAGAGTGAGAAAGGTTCTTGCTTATATTTTTTGCTGTGGCAACCAGGGTCAGCTGACTTGGTTGTTTACCCCAAGGTGGGGTTGCACCTGTGGGGAGGAATGGACAGATCAGGTGACCCAAACTGACCAATAGGGTATTCCATCCCATCTGCCATGCTCTGTATAAAAGCTGAGGGAGGAAAGGGCTTAGCTTGACTCTTTTTGCATGGCTGCTTCTTTGGTGGATCTCAGTCTTTGGTGCCTGATTTTGGGTTGGGTTGGGTTGGGTTTTTTCTTTAATCCCCATCAGTATTTTCTGGAATTAAGTTTTCATTTGTCACTGAGTCTGGAACTTTCCAAGTGTCTGTTAGTGACATCTCCCTGGGGGCTTGATATGGTTTTGTATGTAGAGTTACATATATTGTGCCTTTTCTATTATTTTCTTTTTATTTAATTACTAATAATCCATTAGTTTAGTTTTTTCATAAACTCATATTTTTGTCTCTTCTTCCTCTCCTAGGAGTGAGAGGAGAGGGAGTGCATCTTGTTATTGGCCAGCCCAGCCCAAACCATGACAAGCTTATCGATGCCTGATATGGGCCGCGATATAACATTTTGCTTAGGAACAATGTTGCCTGAGCAAGCTGGAAGCTTAATGAGAGAACTCTACACTTAAAGCAGTGAAACCTGGCCTTCCACAGTTCCATCTGAAGCTGAAGGAACAGAGGAGTTGTCAGCTGCATTGTGATAGCTAAGTGTACTTATGGCTCGTGTGCTTTAAGGTCCTAATTCTTTAAACTCACGTACAGCACATTCCAATTATTAAGATATTAATCTCACAATCCTGTTTGAAAGTCCATGTAGTGCTCTAGTTCAGCCCAAAAAGAAGTACCAATAGGATTAAAATGAGACATAATTGTGAACAAGTGCTTGTTCATTGATGTGACAGATCAGGAAAAGTTGGCAAAGTCACAAAATTGCAAAACAGTTAGTCGATTTTGTCCCCTCTCCTGTTCCCTCATTTTGTGTAAATCCATGTATAGATCTCTTACTTGCCTCTTTAAAACTTGTTACATACATAAGAGACTTCATTATATGCAAAGATAATGTTATAAAATTTGTCAATTCTTCATTTTGTAACTTGAAAAACAGTGGTAATTCGTTACCCACTGGCTTTTCTTTGCAATCCTTTGTTTATATGCCTCAATTCATTCAATCTGCTCGCAAAAATCTTTTGTGGTTTTGCTCGTGTCCATTGTGTTCAGTGTGAGGAGGAATTGGCTGTTTAAGCAGTATCAATTATTTCCAATCAGATTTCAGAAGTCTTTAGCAGTGCTTGTTGCAGGGATGTTACCAACATTCCGGTTGACAGTAAAAGAGAGAAAAGTATTGTAAGGTATGTTTTAGAGATTTACATATTTCAGCTTTTATATATAAAATACAAATAATATGTTATGATGAAGATGAGAAATATGAACCTATCCAGGTATTAACCATATAGATATCTACAACAGTAAAAGTTATAAAACATTTTATACTTCTGCAACGGAGAAAGCAAATTTATACAACAAATACCTGCTCATGTATGCTATGATGATTGCACTGAAAGCGTAACAGCAAAGCCCTGATTGTTACTAGTGGTCCAAAACCATGTATAAGTGTTTGTTTTCTTGTTTTCTTCCTGTCTACCCCTCAGTTTTTGACTTATAAAGCAAAGCCATTTTTCCTTTTCTCATTAAACAGCAGACTTTTGATCCTCAACACAGCTTTTCAAATTATAGTATCGTTTCTGTTCAATGACTGTATTGGCCATTTTTTACTGAATTATTTGTCTTTTTTTTTTAAATATTGCTATGTATTTGTCTGTTGTGCTATAAATTTGCATTGTCACAAGATAATACGATGGAACTTTAGTGTATTAATTTCTTGAAAGTGCAGTAAAAATGCCAACAGTGTGGGCTGAGCCTTTTGTTTGTCCATGATATTAGTTCAATGTAGATTTTTTTCTGGTCTAAACTGATTAGAGGAAACATTTCATTCTCTAGGTAGTGTTTAATTTCTTTCTTGTCATGCAATGCTGTAGTGGAGCATCAAGGCTACCTTGGGGGGGGGGGGGAANCTTATAAAGCAAAGCCATTTTTCCTTTTCTCATTAAACAGCAGACTTTTGATCCTCAACACAGCTTTTCAAATTATAGTATCGTTTCTGTTCAATGACTGTATTGGCCATTTTTTACTGAATTATTTGTCTTTTTTTTTTAAATATTGCTATGTATTTGTCTGTTGTGCTATAAATTTGCATTGTCACAAGATAATACGATGGAACTTTAGTGTATTAATTTCTTGAAAGTGCAGTAAAAATGCCAACAGTGTGGGCTGAGCCTTTTGTTTGTCCATGATATTAGTTCAATGTAGATTTTTTTCTGGTCTAAACTGATTAGAGGAAACATTTCATTCTCTAGGTAGTGTTTAATTTCTTTCTTGTCATGCAATGCTGTAGTGGAGCATCAAGGCTACCTTG
>VXBJ01003447.1:1448015-1478798 GCA_013400055.1 Nycticryphes semicollaris
CCTGCTGGCCACACTGTTCCTGATACAAGCCAGGATGCTGTTGGCCTTCTTGGCCACCTGGGCACACTGCTGGCTCATGTTTAGCCGGCTGTCCACCAACACTCCCAGGTCCTTTTCTGCCAGGCAGCTTTCCAGCCACTCTGCCCCAAGCCTCAAGAAGCATCAAGACATTACTCTGTGAAGTAGAGAAATAAGACAAAGCTGCAAAAGGTCTTATCAAATGTTCTTAGAATCCAGCATCCATCACCCATTAGTGAATTCTCAAATCAACATGGTCTATGAGGTGCAGACATGGAGAATACAAGCATGGTGAGAGCTAGAATCTGAAAATGTCAGTGACATCATTACAACGTAAGAGGAGGAACATAAATTTACATTAAGAAAATTTGCACCTTAATTAAAATCTTAAAATCTCAATTTCACTTATACCTAAAAGAGGAGAGATGGGCTTTGTCTATTAAATAATGTATTTGGTTTTAGAGAAATTAATAAAGAAGAAATTTGAGAGGACACTTCATAGTAATAATCTCATTTTCCACATGCAAATTTATAAAAGAAACTCAGAGAAACACTGTAATTTCACAGAAAATACGTAAGTGAGAACCACAGTTGCCTTCAGTTATGTTTGTCCATTTCACAGCATCAAACATCTGGGTAACTCTGCTGTACAAGCATCCAGCAAACAAATTAGTGTGTAGTAGTGTTAATTAAGTCCAAACAAATGCTTAGTAGAGAACTGTTTTTGTGAAGAAGTAATTGAATTCAATGATACAGTTATGCAACTTGATATTTTATCCCTATGAGCATGAGCTCATATTTCTCTCTTTATAAAACGAAGAACAAAATCTACAGGTGCTTTCATAAGTTCTTCATTAAACATAAATGGGAAGGCAAATGGGAAGAGATGGTGAGATCAGAAAGGATGACAGAGTTTTGGGATTCATGAACAAAATAAACCTCACTGATCCCTTCCCAATTAATAAATTGGCCGTGCATTCACAAGCACATATTTCTTCATGAGGCATCAGGAAAGTTTTTTTTCTTCTTGAACAGTCTTCGCATTAGGTATAAAATCACTTGTATCTTCATAAAAAAGATCCCTGCAAGTGGGATCCATTGGCTCCCTACAGAGGCTGTCCATTTATGCTTCAAAAGTGCAGTTTGACCTTCTGTCCAGAAGGGCCACCAGTTTATAATTCCCAGTTTGTATACAGGAATATAAATTGCTCTGTGCAAAAGACTCCTGTGATTTCTCGTTTCACCGCTGAAAGAACTTTTTGCCCCTCTTCGGATTGTATGTAGCTTGGACCATCAACCTTGTGAAAAACTCCTTGCCCCACTAAACTTGTCACAAGCGTCCCTGTGAACTGAGCTCAGGATTTGAATTTTAGAACAACAAAGCAGACATAAACAGGTTGGGGAATATTTAATGGAAATGAGTCTAAACGGAGGTAATGAAAACATTTAAGGAGTCAGGGGAAATATCTTGGCACTGAGGTTTATTAGATTTCAGAGTAGTTTCCCAAAGTGATCGTGCTTATAGAATATCCATTTCAGCAATCTAGCACAAATACAGGGGAATGCAGGGGGAGTATCCCTGATTTGGGACTTTAGCATATTTTGGAAGTCATTTAAACCAAAAAAGGTTTCTTGTGAGATCTATGTTTAATTAGTGGGTTAGTTGCCCAGCATTATTACAGAGGCTTCAGTGTCTTTGATCATATATAGGAAATAGGAATATATATATTAGTTCATATATAGGAAATAGCAAACTATCCAACTTAATCTCTAGTTTTGTTTAAAGGATCAGATAAGAACAATGACCCCCAAATTGTTAGAGTATGCCTCAGAGTTAATAAGTACATCAGCAGATATTTGAAAATTTTCCTCATTTTGCAAACTTTCTTCATGCACTTCACAACTGACCTCTGTTAGCATTATCATTCTAGTCCAGTGCTTATCCCAATCACATCAAATTCTACAGTACTTCCATGATTCCACTTTTTCAATAAGAAAACCAGCCAAGAAGATAAAAATAATGTCACTAATATTCTAATTACATTTAAATACTTTTTTTTTTAACCGAGGGTTATAGAGCACTGAGTATGTTCAATAAATTCTTATGGATTAATTAAGCAAATTTTGTATCTTTTCCAAGACTTAATGAGAATTAATTGTACAGGATATAGCTTTAGATATGGAACTGGCATTAGCAATATGTATTTACTGGAAATCTTCCCCAGTTCTTGCAAAACAATATCCTAAGTAAGAAAAATGTGCCATTTTTCATCTTACATCTTTAAGATGTGACATGCCTGCATAGGAGACAAATCTCACTCTATAGGTATCAGTGCCTAGTGTAGAAATATTACACAGCCTCAGCCTTTTTCTGAGAGGTTAGAATATTATCATATGTCCATGTGGCAAGGACATGGACATATGATTTTTTTTTTTAAAAAAGCTACTGAGATAATATAAAAAAATAAAAATTTTGATCAAACAATTTTGCTCTCAATTTTCTTTTAAAAGGAAATCTTGACCCTGGTGCAAGTGAAATTAAAACAAAGCACTCTGCCTGTACATCCCTTGAAACCCTTGGAACACTTAAGCATGTACATAACTTCAACACTACCATACAAACCTTAACTCCAGAATTATAGCCAATTATAATTGTAAGAAAAATACCACAACCTTCAATGTCTTCCAATAAGTTAATTTTAAAGAGAATGCCAGATAGTATTTACACTGATGCAGACAGCTTAAAAAAATCTAGATCCTGTCAGATAATCTAATATATCCTAGAATCATAGAATATCTTGAGTTGGAAGGGACCCATAAGGACCATTGAGTCTAACTCCCTGCTCCTTGCAGGACTACCTAAGACTAAACCATATGACTAAGAGTGACATTCAGATACTCCTTGAACTCTGACAGGCTTGGTGCCATGACCACTTCCCCGGGGAGGCTGTTCCAGTGACCAACCACCTTCTCAGTGAAGAGTCTTTTCCTAATGTCAAATCTGATCTTCCCCTGATGCAGGTTCATAGCATTGTTTAGTTAATCAACGTATGTCATCTACTGGATGCTAGCAAAACCTTAAGCATTAAAAATATTAAAACTAGCCACTAGTAAAAGGCTTGTTTGAAAATAAAGAGATGCCTTCAAAATTGTGAGAAATTTAACCACCTAAATATTAAAAAATGGATATAGAATACAAAAATGAAGAACAGTAGCCTGGGAGTTGGTTTATCTAAGTTTCTGCATAATTAAGTTACTTTGTATTTTTCATCCCCTTTTTGATCCCTTTTTACCCAGTGAAAAACATACCACCATTCTCTTTTGAGTGAGAACTTTAGGTATCTTGCTGTTTTCCACAGAAAGTGTTGCGTCTTCACCAGAACTGGCCTGTTTTCACTACCTTGTAGGTCATTAAGAGCCATTCAAACAATGCTGCGGATCTGTTTAGCTGATGGAGAGTTATAAGAATAGGCTAGTATCTGTGGGGTGCTGTTTCAATTACATGTGCAGAAATCCTTTTATCAGGATTCTCCTTAACCTTTATTTGCAAAGTTGGAGAAAGTGAATATTGTCAGAATGAATGTTTCTTTAAGATTTGCTTTTGGAGAAAATTTTAAAATACTTTTACCACTAAACATTATTTTTTGAAATTGTTATGATTTTATCTCCTTCCCTAGATTGTATGAAAAAAACAAGGATTATTTCTATCTCTTCCTTCCTTCCTTCCTTCCTTCCTTCCTTCCTTCCTTCCTTCCTTCCTTCCTTCCTTCCTTCCTTCCTTCTTCCCTTCCTCTCTCCCTCCCTCCCTCTGTTCTTCCCTCTCTTCCCCTTTCATTATATTATGAAATTAAAATATTGAAAGAAAAACTAAGCTGGAATTTTTTGAAAATTTTCAATGAGCTGTAGAAAATTAACAAACCTGTTAATTCTGAAAGTATCCAGATGCATTATTTTCATGCAGACCCAATGATACAATGTATGCAAATGATGCCACTTCCTAACAGAAAAGATGACAAAGTAAGAAATTGTAAAGACAGGGAAACAGGCCTATGATATCAGTAACAAAAGGAGGAAAATAATGTTGTAGAAGGTTCCAGCTTGGTATCAAATAAAAAAGATGAGAAAAACATATTTTAAGTAGCAATTCACTCTCTTCTGGACAAGCTTCTCATCTTCCCTAATAAGTATTTTAAAACACATTTACTTTGACAGGCACATCTAACTACACACCTAAACCAATCTGATTTCCAGCCTCAGAGCTCATACAAATGCTACTGCTGAAAGATGGCTTCTCCCTGTTTTCTAATTTGCAGACTGCACACATTTATTCTCCTGGTTGGAGGAAGGAATCAACTGATACTGACACTTACAAGAAAATTCAATCGTTGAGGGCAGCATTTATGTTCAGATCCACAGTTGGCTCCACAGTCTGTCAATCCACAGCTCGCTGTGACTACCAGGCCATTAATTTGTACGTGACATTCTTCTGCATTCAGTTTTTAAGAAAAATTATTTTTTTCCCATTCTTTTTCTTTCTCAATTTTAAATATTAATACTGATTTTTATGGGGTTGGATCCACACTCTGAACAAAAAAGCCTACAGTTAATCAACTTAAAACTGCCAGCCTGGGACAACTGCAATTGAAGACACTGGTGTGGGAGAGGAGAAGGAAAAAGCTTTTGATACAAGCTTTACATTTGTAAAATTAATTTGAAAAATTAATGAAAAGAAATACACAGGGAAAACTGAAAGTCTGGGATCCAACTGAAGTTCATTTTTAGTTCTGCGTTACTATGGGTTTTGATGTAAATTAACTCATATTAATAACAATTACTTTAAAAATTGTTTTGATCTTTTTGTTGTTTGGTTTTGGTTAGTTTGTGAGGGTTTTTTTTTTTTTTTTTGATTTTTGGCTTGTTTGTTTTGCTTTTTCTTTTAATTTTGCTTGCATTTCAGCCTACAATGACTACAAAAATAACCCAAATAGGAAGGGTATTGAAAATGTTATAAAGAAAGCACAGTGAATTTTTTTTCTCACTGCTTCCAAAATGAAGCTGTTAGAAAGGCATTATTAAGAAAGAACTACCGAGAGTGAGAAAGTGCAAGCGACAGACAGCATCTGATTAGATGTCTCCAAAAAAGAACTGAGTTTCGCTAACAGGATTTCACAGGCTCAGGTAGTTGGTTGTCACAGCTTTAAGCTGTCCTGGAAAAGCCTTTTCTAAGCCTCTTTAGGTTGAGGGAGCAAAGTTCAGTTAGGAAAGAACTACTTTGAAAGAACATATACTGAGTACCAATTCCAGCTCAACATGTTCTGTAATACATGACTATATGGCTACCTTTAAAATTTATGTAAGGTTTTCCCACTGTCTGTAGTAAAGCTCAGACAAACAAAAAAATTTGTGCTTTCAACCATCATTTTTTTTAGTACAAATTTGCACCCAAAGCAACTACACTTTCATAAAGGGCCATTCATTCCCTAAGGTTCTCCTGTAATTATTTGTCCTTGGTTTATGTGGTAAACAGATTATGTCTCTGACTAGCAAGCTGGATAAAATTTACTACCAGATAGTTAGTTTGCTAAAAGGCTTTGAGAAATAGAGCAAACATGGAAATTTATTTCTTTTAACGTTAGAAAAGGATATGAATTGAAAAGAGGCAGCATGGATTAAGACTTCGATAGTGGAGATTTATAGATTAATTCAGTGGAGTTTATATATATGATTATATATATTTTTTTTTTACCAGGGAAATTAAGGAGTGAAGAAACACTAAATAAAAATAATGATTTTTATGACAAATTCAGATCTGGAATAAAACCCAGTGATAGTACATTTCATCAACATGGATCACTTTCTTCTGAAGAAACTTAAAATACTGTTAAATAGGTCACTATTTGGTGGCAAGGGTGTTATTAATTTAAAAATCTGCAGACAAAAATGTTAACTGAATCCAAGAGAAAAGTGTAAATTTGCCAGTATAGACTTCTGCAGTATAAAACTGTGTGCAAAAGTGTCTGTGCACATGTGTGTCTGCAGTGGACTGTTGGAAAGTCTGCTTTTAGTGCCCCTTTTTACAGAAATATCCAAAGGGCATTAAAGTTTTCTTTCTGAAAGCTTCATTTTCAAAGCTTGGTCAGTGGTTACATTTAAAAACCTAAGCGAGGGTTTGTATTAAGGTATTCTCAGTGCTCCCAGACTTAGATAAAACCAACAGGAGACATTATTACTCTAGAATAACTTTTCAAAACACCTCTGAAAAAATAGGGTGCTGAATACGGACATTGTGATATTACCAGTTTACATATCAGTTAAAATGTTTTGATCTTTTCCTGATCCTAGCTCCTGCTGGTTTAAGACCTATTGATGTATTTCTACCAGCCTGGGGCATCTCATTTTCTTCCCACCTAATATTGTTCTGTTCTTTACAATTTTAATAAAGCATGTAACAAAAAACATATGAGAAATATTGGTGACAATTTATTAGTAAAGACAGCATATTCATTTGAACATCTCCAAATGTTTACTCCAGTGACTAAATTAATGTTTGATTTCAGCTTAATTTGCAATTTCAGCACACACTGCAAGATATTGCCTTTCACTTCATGTTTAAATTTAACTTTAATTTGTGCATTTACTAAAACATGGTTTTTCTTTCATTTAGAAAGCAGAAAAAAACCCCAGTACATTTCTTTTTCAAGTTAAGAAGTCTATTAAACAGGCAATACTGAAATAACTATTTCTCCCTTTGGCTAAATAATGCAATAACAGGCAAATGCTAAGAACTAAATTTTTCAAAGGGGTGTTTGAGAGAAGTCCTGACACGGATGTAACCTTGACAACAAGAATGTAATCTTGAAAGCATGATTTTATTTTGAATCAACAATAACAACATCTTTGACTTTTACTTTGACTTTTATCAAGGTGTAGATCCTTAATGATTTACGACTTAAGTAGGAGTTTATTGACCTGTGCTGGTGTCCTTGTAAGCTTATAGAAATAATTATAACAATTCCAACAAGTGCAGTTCTGCTGCTTTATGAATATCACATAGATTAGGTCTTTATTTCATGGAGACCTGCACAGAAATACTTCTGGTTCTAAACAAACTTAAGGCAGGTAGTATATATTACCCTGGGCACAAGAATTGTGATATTTTTCAGTTTAAGGAATATGGCCGTTCTTACATGTTACTACAGGAAGACAAAGTGAAGTTGAATTTGTTAAACCAGTTCTTAACCTGAAATGCTCTCTAGCATTTCTTCATCCTAAGGCTTGACATCCTACAGCAATATTAAAGAAATAACTTGTTACAGAAGGCAATGGTCAATAAAAATCACATTATTTCCCCTGCTAGGGAAAGACTGATTGGTTCCAAGCTCTCTTCACATCCAGCCACTCTTAATAATTTTCTAGAAGTGAGTTGCTGTTGAGTGTTGTCTGACTCTTAGTAGCCATTTGTTAAGTGGTTAAATACTGCTTGCTGAGGTACCATGACCATTAGATCTTACAGACCAAGTGCCTCAGCATGGTACATGTTCTCTGCAGGTTGAATGCAAATTTAGTGGAACTTCTGTGACTACTTGTAGCCCTCAGATGTTAGTACTGTACCTTTAAAGATACTCATAACTTTTGGTTTTTTTTTAATTTTCCATTTTTATATAGAACAAAAATTTTCTGTTAATGTATTATTTTGATTACTTTAAAAGAATGTTTGTACTCTTTTTAGAAAGCAGGTGTGATATGACACAGCTGAACTAACAAAAGACATGTCTGAATCCCCACTAACTGAAACATGGGATGCATCCACAGGAGTGGAAGGTTGATATTTCCATCTGCATAATCACTGCTTGAATGGGTTTGCCTGATCTCCTGTGTTCTTTTTTTTAAAAAAAATAGATAAGGAAAACAAATATTTTTTGGAACTATTTATAATATAGCTCTTTATTATTATGTGGCTTGTTCATGTTCCATCTGAACATTGGAGGCCAGGTTCTCCACTGGTTTTACATCCCAAGATTAAAAAAAAATATATTTTAAAGTGCTTTCTGGATTGCAGCCCTAGTTGTTTTGCATAGTTGCTGTGTGAAGAGAACAGAAACTTCTCTATCCCTTTTCTGTTTCACAAGTACATGATAAGAGACAGAAAGTTTTCAAAGTGTTCAGAACATCAATGACATACTTGCCTCCACACTACAAATGAAGAGAAATTGTTTCCTGTTTATTAGTGGTCAGAGCGCAGCAGACATGGCAGTTCTATCACCAAGTTTGTCCAAGGTCAGCTCAGACTCCTAGAAAGCCCTGCTTGCATTGATCATGTGTGAGCTAGGTTAGAAACCTGGCAGAGCATTTACCCATGAACTTACATAAACCATGGAGTGGGACATTCAACATATCCGCCACTGCATCATATTTTCACTATGTTTCACTATGCGTCATACATCACTGTATGGACCTTATTGTTTGCGATGTGTTATTACTTTAAAGATGCAAAAGTATGACTTTCCAGACTTATTGAATTTTTGAAGTAACATGTAAAGCCATGTCGCCATGTCCATGTATACATAAACTTTGGATGGAACACAAAATTTGTTACAACAATAATCAGCATTTTTATGACTGAATGGAATAAAGAACTATACAGTCCTTAAAGAGACAAAGCCATTTGTGTTATGTTTTATTTTGTTAAGCTTAAAAGCAACTTTTGCATGATAGCTTTATAGAGCAATTATAATAAAACGCAACCAATGTTTTGGTGACACTGCAACAGAGTAGCATCATTTCTTTCACTAATTTTGAAATCAGAAACTTTTTTGGCCACATTCAGGTTGCATTTCGCATGCATAATACCTCCATAGTAGTCTGAATTTACAACATTTATTTATCACAGGCTAAAAAGATGAGATAATGTCTAATCTTCTCAATTCATGCTTTGTTAATATGTCAAGCAATAACTATATTCTCCAACAGCGTAGTCAGTAGCTAATTCATAGACTAATTTACTATTGTTTATCAATATATGCACAATAAAAATCTTAAGCTGCAAACTCTTGGTCTCTTTTTTTTTTTTTATTTTCATTTTTTCAGTTCCTTCTGAAATAATATTTTACTTCTATATTACCAAATCACACTTCTTACTTTGGATTTTTCCAAAGTCAGGCAGAAATATGACAAATTACAGAGAAGAAATACACAGCTGTTAAACTAAGTTCCTTACATAGACTTACCTATAATTTATTACATGACAGCAGTTTGCATTATGAGGGACATTCTGTTACTAAAGATGCTTCTGCGTAAGAAAACTGGTACTTGATAAGTCTTCTCAGAAAAAAGATATTTAATTGTTTTCTTTGAGTGCTTTCTGTTTTTCCTTTACTTCTTGCAGAACTTGGATGACAGTTCTATTAGTTTTCCATGGTTATATTAATACATGGAATATATATTATTCCTATCATTTAGGGGCTTCAGTAATATCCAATGAAAAGTATGTCAGAAATCATGATATAATATATATATATTGTTTCTCATTACAGCAGTCTAGGTTTAATCAAAAAAGAAAACTCAGCACTTTCAGCTCCTCTGACACAACCTTTGTGCGTGTGGATATTGCTCTCTGTCGTATTTTCTATCTTCATCTTTCCTGGAAACTTCTTTTGCCATTAGCCAGTTTCAGCCTAGTGTAAGAAATGGACAAAATTCAGTACTCATGTGCTTAGGGAAAATATGCATGTCCATAAAACAAAACAAAGAAACAAACCAGCGTATTATCTGTGCTTTTAAATAGGGGGAAAAAAAAAAAAAAGACATTTTATTTCACTCTAAATACATGTTTCCTTTTAAATACTTCTGTCACTGAAAAAAAAAAAATCACAGGTCACGTTATGAGACATTGGAGTCAGTAACTACAATACAGCAGTCCTGGTGAGAAATCCAGATTCCCTGTTTCTGACTATTTGGTATGTTTACCTTCCTCTGGCCTTCTTTCAATGGCTGGTGCATTTTGGCTCAAGCTCTTAATTTCTGCTTTGTATGTTTGATATATTTTAGTATATACTTTCCATGTACAGAAAGGATATTGTGGAATGTTTTTTGATGATATTGTAGGAAAACAGGAGCTATACAGATAAATTATATCTTTTCATCACTACTAAAATTCTGAATTTCACATTATAGAAGAGACACTGAAAAAGTGTAATATTTTCAACACAATAACAAGTAATTAAATCAAGTAAAAGCACCCAAGACTATAATTTTTCTAATAGTCATTGGAAACCATGCTTATTACTGATCACAACAAGAAAATAATAACTTTTTAAAGGACTGCCTTCAAGAATATATGTTTGATTTGGCTGCTGCTGTTGTTCTTTAGCCATTTTGGTTTAGCAGGTCTTTTACCAGTGTTTAGGTTTTAAATTTGCACCTAAAAAGTTTTGTAAATATATTTAACAGCATTCACGAGGCAGTATTATACAGTAGAATTTAAAATAATTGTGGAAAGTTCAATGGGCGGAACGCTTTGATGGTATTTCAATTTCATTTATTTTTGCTTTTGTTGGCTTGTCAAGACTGTGCACTTTTGCATGTGATACTTTTGAACTAGAAGAAAAAGGCAAGTGCGAATGGTCATTTTGGCTGAACTAGCTAAACATGCAGATTAAGAGCATGAAGATACATCATCAAAATTAAAGTTCATATAAAGTAACCCCCAAAACAGCAGCTGCTTGGGTGTTTAGTTTGCGGATAAATGTATGAATGTGAGCATGCTTTGCTGGAAATATAATCAACTTTCTTAGATGTTAAGACTTCAGGGAATTTTTTTTCTGGGATCTTGAGAAAACTAATAGCTTATTCTAAGACTGAAGAATACGGTTCCCAAGCTTTTATAGGTTTCTTCAAGCTCATTATTATTATTACCACATGCTGAGAATGAAAATAGCAGTCAGTCTCATCTAAGCATCAAACTGCTACATCTTTAGCAAAAACTCCCAGAACAAACTCTTCGTACAGAAATAAACATGGCAAAATATTGGAAGAGACAGATGGAGAATTTACATGCGTCTCTGGAAGCAAATGATACTGCAAAGAAATTTTTATACATTGTTGTATGTGGCAGGACCAGAAGGTTAGAGAAAGCTTGGAAACAGTCCAGTGTGAACAAGATTAATACTATTATAATAAAAAATAGTCAATTTAATGATTATAGTGCTTCTTGCAAAAATATTGATAGCAAGTATGTTTTCTTTGAAAGAAACAGGGTCCATTTCACTTATTACAAAGCTCTAAATTACAGGTATAAAAATTAAAACTGAGTCTTGAGGTATACAAATACTCACAAAGTTAAGCAGCGACGTTATCCAAACAAGTATTCAGCATGTTCTGTAAGGGTACAGTTGTGTATGTCTGTGTTAGCAATGGAAGTGTGCAGAAGAGGTCCTTTTTGGTGAGAACTTTATACTGGAATCTCATCATACACTCTTAAGAAGGCCATCATTGAAACTGTACATTAGGATGTCATCTTGAGTGCCCCTCTTGCAATGTGGATAGAAGACCTCCAGCAAAGTCTTCCTTCTGTTTTTGTGCAACACCATTTACTTATGCAGATGTACCCATTGTTTCTTTCTCCTCCTGCTACACAAAGCAACTAGTGACAGTTTTTTCAGTGTAAGCATGCATGTACCAACATTTTTCATAGTTCATTGAAGTAAGCTGAAAGCCTCGCTACTCTATGTGCCAAGACTGTGGTGTAGAGTTGAGCTATTTGAATCAGTGATAGATATGGTAGCTTATGGTATCATATTCTCAAACATACGGTAGATATGCTTTAGCAAGGGGTTGGACAAGATGACCACCAGGGGACCCTTCCAACTTCAACCATTCTGTGATTCTGTATCTGAGGTCTAACCAATAATCTGGGGAAAAAAAAACCCCAAATATATTTAATTAGCTGTGCATCATACAGCTATGAGGTAATGTATTGTCAAAACAACCTGTTCAGGATAGGATATTCCTTCATTTTGCAACCAGGAAGATGAGGGATAAACATCTGTCCCTCCCTGCCAAGGATCTTTGCCCACCCTGCTCACAGACAGCAATGCTACAGCAGGGCCGAGCTCCAGCTTCCCACAGCCCTGCTGGGACATGGACCCCACTGAGCTAAGCCCACCTGTGCAGGCTGACAGGCTGGCCTGGCTTTAGTCTGTCCCTGTCCCCAGGGAGGTGTTGGGTTTGGGCTGCCCCAATGCCCCACTCCCTGTATGGGACGTGGGATGGGCCCTGGCTACCAGGCCCTGCCATGCCTGATGCCATGGGGACCCCACTCCCCAGAGAGCTGGCACCCTTGTGGCACCATGACACTGCTCTTAAAGTTAGGTTTCCTGTATGACATCTGCAGACAAACATCAGCATGCTGACTGAGGACTGAGTTAAAGTGCCATAGAGGCACCAATCTGCCATTTGGTTGACTGTCCTGGTGTTAGTGTTGCCTTTCTCCCATGTGGTAGTAACACCAGATTGCATGCCCCACCTGATTCTTACAAAGGAACCTTAAACTGGCATAGCTCCTATATAAACATCCTCTTTAATTTTGATCCTTTTTTGATGCAACTTGCAATCAACTTTTGGTAGAAAAGATCGAGTGATTTAAAAAATGACTGTTGGCTTCATCAACAGCTATCAGAAGCAGTGGCTGGGTTTTATGATAGGTGCTCAATTTGCTTGAATTTTTACATATCTTTTAATGGCATGCACATCTCTATTTTCTTTATAAATTAACAACTCTGAGATTTTTCCTTTGTAAAGGATGTCTCCCTTGTCCCAGTCCCCTTGATAACTCTTTTACCATCACATTTTTCTTTATTTGTCTCTCTTGATTCAGTTTCCCATGCAGTAGTGTCTAGTGACATTTGAAATGGCTGATAGTATCACGCTTGGTCTCCAGTTTCAGGTTCAGACGGGAACATATCCATCAAAGGTCCTTTGTTATATCTACCAACCCAAAGCTGATGGCTCAGATGACCTAAAATGCCCCAGATTACAGCACCTTCCCACAGAGAGAAAACTAAATAAATTCAGACCACTATCTTTTATCATCATCATCACCTTTTCTTCATTTTTCTCTTTGTTCCCGTTGACATTCTGTACTCAAAGCACATTTTGAGGTAAGGACACAACTATGCAATTTTAAACACAAGGAAGGTGTGTGTGGTCTCATTACAGACGATGGAGTCACAGATCTTTGAAAGAAGTTTAGCTGATCAACTGCTAAATATGTCTAGTCCTTGCCATTTGATGTCATTTACGTATTTTGGAATTGCTTGTGACATGTATTTGCAGTTTTTTCCAAGAATCACAAGTGCTTGTAATAACAAGTAATACACAAGACCATTTCATTTTATTGCCATAAAAAGCAGAGTAACAAGGCATTACACTTTACCCAGATGATGATTATTTTCCTGTTCCTGACCTCACCAGCCAGGCATCCTGTACTCTAAAAAGGTGGATTCCTGCAGTTCGCACAGTATTTTTTCAGAATTCAGATCCCATCTTGTTTGTACGTATGCTTATTTTGTATTGTGTTTTTTGCCTCCAGATAACAATATCAATGGCATCTAATAGATTGTATTCAAATTTCTTTGTCATGGATGAATTCAAGGAAAATATATTTATATTTCTGCTCCAGTTTCTTCCCCGGGAAATTCTGAGTCTGTAACACTTTTTCTTGTTTTTGACACAATATCAATTGCCCTTATTTTACATGTTTAACTCTTTGTATAATAGTATACTATGGATAGCAATAGAGTATCTTATTGACTTTTCAACTAGGGGATGGGTAAGAAAGAAAGAAAATAAATGCAGTACTTGGCATATCCATTGGAGCAAAGCATAATCCATATACACAAAATGACTGCAGGCTTAAAGATATGGTTTTCTCCCTTACAAACCTCCATCTTCTGTAAGCCCTGTCTCATATCTGTCAGTCAGCTGCCTATCTTGCATACTGTAGTTTCTACAGGGGTGTTAGGCCCCTGTGTTTATAACTGAGTCTTACCTCAGGCACATGATTTGGGGAGAACTGAATAACTAAGTGCTTTGTACTACAATGTGAATCCCACCATTGGTGTTTATTCCTCAGAACCGTATCTGCCTTTCTCTTTGCAAATACCCCAAAAAGTTGCTGATAGTGGTTGATGTAAATTTATTAGTAGTCAGACATTCTGAGCGTGCTAGAATCTCTTTGTTATCACACAAAGTAAGTCAAAAAACACGAGGTAAAATCCTGTTACCCTCCAATACTGCTTGAAAAGTTCTGACCGAATTTAATGGATTTCACCTACGGTCCCTGAGCCAACAATCCTACAGACAGTATCTTTGTTCAGTCAGCAGCTAAGCCTTCTAAACACGGCTATGGAGAAACAGGGCACAATCAGGCACAGTTTCTCAAGCAGTCATTCTTATTTTTCTTGGGTTTTATTTAACAGATGAAATACTATTTTCAACAGTAAGAAAGACTAAGCAGAAAAAAGTTAAGTGAAACTATGCATAAAATGATGCATTTAGGAGCACCAAAAGTCTCCAGTGAGCTAGTTTTATTTTTTATAGTACTTGTCGCCATGGTAGCGAAATGCAGAAAGTAGCATGTATTAGATGTATTAGATAATGGATCCTCACAAACTGTAGCTATTCAGAAAAAAAAAAAGTAAAGAACTGCTTTACTATTAATCTGTTATCTTAGTAAGATAAATGGATGCTTCTCGTTACTTTTAGCTTGGATGTCAATTTCTAGAGTTTTGGTAACAAAAGACTCAGGGAACTAGATCAGTTCCTTTGAAATGCAATAAAGTCCTAGTTTTTCCCCATTATGTATGGGAGCCTTCTAGATGTCTGCTTGAGTAACCTACATGAAACTCTCTCCTCTTAATCATAGCCTGTATAAACGAAGAAGAAGCAAAATAGATATCAATATATTAATCAAGAAGGAAAAAAAATCCTTCCAACTTTTGACAAAGCAATTTGTATCTGCAGCAAAATCAGCCTGACCTAATTATTTCAAACTCTGCTGAACTGTTGCATAAACAGGAGCTGATTCTCTTGACATTTACTTCTCAAAATATTTTTTATTCTTCATTTAAATCACACTGTCAATTGCACATTTATTTTATAACTAACATAGCTTTATAGCAATAATTTGTTCAAAACTGCTAAGTTTTCCTGCAGAAACCTGATTTTGGAGAGCCACAACAAGATCTTTCTATAATACCATCATTGTAGAAGCAATTAATTGTGCAGATCATGAAAGACTGTTGGTTTCTAACCATGCTCCATATTCTCCCAGTAAAGATGCTTTCCAGAAGGCATTTTTTTCTGTGTTATCTGCAGTAAACTTTACATCTGGGGAGCAGAAAATGTTAAAAAGCTGCCTGAATGAGGGTGGTTTGAAACTTATCCCTTATTCTGAGCACTGAGGCTATAATTGAAACTAGAGATTAAACCAATTATTACAAGTATGTGTTACAGACTCTAATAGAAAAGTGGCCTGATAAATACCTCTGTAAAATAAATATCATACATGAACTGGTAGTAGAAGCTCTAACTCCTTATGGGAAACTGAAATCTGGGAATAAATTTGGCTTTTTAATGCCTGGATGAGCAGAAATGGGAAACAGCAGAAAGCTGCCAGGCAGTTTTGAGAAGAAAATGAGTAGGTTAACTACTATGTCTAGCTAATATATTCAAAGTACTTTTCCTTCTGTTAAGTTGTATAGGTTGTTGCCGTATGACATTTCTACTCCTGCTCCTCCCTTTTTGATTTATTGGGGGAAATAGACCTGCTGAGATAAAAGTGGAAGTAAAAAAGAATGCTTTTAGCTAATGTGGAAAAGAAATGAAAAGAAAAAAAGAAAAAAAAAAAAGAGCAGATATTTTATCAGTGGAGAGAATTCATTCTTCCTTTCAGGTCAGTATTTTTCTCTCGGTATATCCCCACAGTAGAATAATAAAGGAGGTATTTGGTTCCCAAATCCACCAGAATATGATGGGTGTTTCTGAGTCTCAGTGTAAATAATGATGCAGGAATTATTTGATCACATACTTCTTAGAGAAGAGCTGATTTGCATTGTCCTAGATTAAAGTATAGGCATAGGGAATTCATGTTTTACATAGTTTCCAGAATAGACATAGGTATTTCATCCTTACAAGCTATTTTCTGAGGGCTTTTATAAATCAGGAAATGTGTACTCTGTTTTTATCTGCATAACAACCAAAGGATAATGAATCCAAGCCACACTTCAGTGAAGTGAGAGAAGAGGGTGTGAATGGAAGAGCTTCAACAATGGCAGGGTTTTTTTGCTCAGTTTTTCAAATAAAAGCTACATATTTGTTTTTCTCAAGGGAGATCCTCAGAGAATAATGGTGGAATTTGGAAATTTCTTACAGGCTGAAGCACATCTGTAATAGTCTTCTAACCATATGAAACACAGGTCAGGGAAAACTTGAACTATGAAAGCAAAAAAATATTTATTTCATTTGTTGCTATATATTATCCCATACCTTGTCTTCTGATAGACTTTCCCCTTTCTTTCCAATCTGATGAATCCATTTATCCTTCTTTCCTCCATTATTCTATTTTCCCAACTAGTATCTTTTTATGATGAATTAATATGAAGAAAAGAAAGTGTCTTCTCTGGAGTTTCTGCCTTGAAAAGTAAGAATGCTTCTTAATTTCTGAAAGACGATTTGAAAGTTTCCAGTAAAAAGGCAGACATGGAGTTCCAACAGCAAAGTGTCCCTGTTTTCCACGAACACAGCATCATTAAAAAACCTGAATCCTAAGTTTTTCTAAACAATAAGTCAAATAATTGCTTGATACGTTTCCAAAAAGAAAGTTTCCCTTTAGCCAACCTTTTTTAAAAGGAGGATTTCTGAGGCTTAATTTTAATTTCATACAGAAACCATCTGCTCTATGCTGCAGCACAATCTCTCATCTTCTATAAAATTTAATCATATTTCATTTAATCATATAATTAAAAATATTATTGATGATTACCTCGTTATGTGTTGTTTCCTGCTCTGAAAATCCTAGTCAATAGAATTAAAAAAAAATACACCTCTAAGAAGCATTAAGTCAAGAAGCTTAGAAGGAGGGAAAACAGAGTTTTGGAGAGTGTTTCTCTTAGTATTTAACAATTGCTGTCATCTGCATTGGAATTCCTCCAGTGCTGTGGACTGCAAAGAAAATTAGGGGGTAGCTAAATATGCAAAGAAAATAAAGAGCTCTGCTATATGTATATATTACCCCCGCTGAAAAAAACCAAATCAGGATAAGTTTATTACCAAACATTTTGTGCTGAAACCAGCTTATTTGTGCTGAAACTGCCAAATAAGCAGCATCTGTATGTCCACAAGTGTGTACACATGTGCGTGTTTTGTGTGTAGCTGAAGCTTGTGGCTGTGTTACCTCTGTAAGGAAAGATAGCAACTGCATTATTATGGTCTGCACGCTGTTGGCAGCACAAACTGGGAGCCCAATCAACCCAGCAGAAGTCCAAGGGAAAGGATTCTATCACAGCTCCCATAAAGTACGTGAAGGGTGACCATCAACTTGTGCTTGCTGTTGCTCTGGGGTGAATTATCATCCCCAGTCCTTCAGTGCTTGTAGAGATGATGGCAATGAAAAATTCTCTCTGCTCTCAATGTTCACTTCCAGTCTGCACAGTATCTCTTACAGAGCATGTCCATGGTCTATCTCACAGCAACAACCTGGTCTCTTTGGGGGCAGTGACAAGTTATGCACTGATTTCAGTGATTTCACTGCAGTTCATGGTAGTTATAAAACCAAAAAAGAAAGAAGCAAATAGAGCCAAAAAGGGATCAAATGCCTGAATACAACTGCCAATACAATACTTAAATGCTATTGAAATTATTAGCCACCACCAGCTTTGGAAGCATTGTCATATTTGTTTGACTTCTAATACTACATAGATGCCTACAACATGTTTCTGGTATAGGCACGTGAAGTTACTTACAGGGCAGCATCAAACAGTTCAGAGGAAATTGAGTGATCCATGGGATTTAGAGGGGACAGGATCTTGGCTGATCCAATATGTTTAAGCATTTCTATATGCAAAATTGAAGTATTCATTGGAGTAGGAGTACAGTTGACAGACATTCTGAGAGTCATGAACCCACAGCTCAAATGACTGCTGCCTGTTTCTCTGGCATTACCTTAAAATCTTTTAAAATACAATTCTAAGCCTTAACTTTCAGTTACACTGTGTTAATTTCAATGTCAATTCACTGCAGCGTCTGGTCTACTTCCATGAGCTATCTGCTAAACTTTTCCCATTGTTCATGGGATTTCAGAGCCTAAACTCTTCTGAGGAACAGGTTTTCATCCTTTAGCACTTGCCAATGAAAGTTGATATTGCAATAATATAAATAGTTAGCACTTAAGAAGATATTAGTTTAGGAAACCAGTTTAATACTTACATTAATTTCTATTTTCATTGTTGGTCCCAGTTTTCCAATTTATTCACAGCCATGATTTCTGTGGCTGAGTCAGCAGTATGAAGAATGTTAATTCTAATAACTATACGAATAGAAAGAAACTGAAATAATATTTAAACTTAAGAAAAATTTACTTCTTAACTAGTTAAGGTACTAAGTCTGTATTGTTGCCAGAATATATCTAGTCATAAAAAGAGAACTGGTATCACAGCTGGTCTGTTATCAACAATGGAACATTTGTGCAAGAAAAAGTGTTTATAATAGCTGATGTTTTATATGACTTGCTGTACCAGTGGAGCACACTCAAAAAAAGCAAAAGCCAGAAAACACTGGAAACACTCACAGTCCTTCATTTGTCTGTATTTTCCACTTTATAGTGTTTCTTTTTTTTGTATCATACTTCCTGCATGTTTCTTTGAAGGTGATAACCTGTACATTCATGGTTTTTAAAGAATGTTCTTGAAGTTACACCTCCAAGACGAAATCAAAACAACACTCCTTCAAAGGGCTTGGATTTACTCACAGAAAATGTAATAAGCTAATTGTTTTATAAATTCAGTTTAAAGCACTTTGATATTTACAGTAAGTATTTCTTCAGTACAGTTTTAAATTATCGGGAAAGTCAGGACTAATAAGAGCTGTCTGAGGTGTATGAGAAGCTTTGTAAAACACCTTTCTCGTTATTTTCTATTTCTTGTGCCTATCAGCTCTTCATAAAAGTTTATTAAATACAGTGCATTAGAGAAAAGGAAAATGTTAGAGGAGAAAGTCAATGCTGTAGTAATGGCATAATAACTAATTGTATATTTCTATGAGACTGCCTCTGGAAAAAGAGAGTCTGGAACAAGAAGAATAGTTTCTCCTGGTTCCAACATTTGTAGTGGTTTAAGAAATGCTGCATTGACACTAAGTAGAACCCTACAGAGGGAGACAAAGAATAAGCAAGCAAAATTTTAGCTATTAATGTAAAGGCACAATTTTATCAAGTAACATTGCCCATTGTTAAAAAGAGGTCCTATAAGTAAGGGTTTTTTTTATAAAAACTTGAGTAGACTTATTGCTTAGGGCAGCAGTGAATTTCTGATAATAAAATAATCTTTTTTTTTTCTTCCTTCTGAAAAGAGGAACATTTCATCCCATCTTTATTGATTTGATAATGAGAAGATACGAGCTCTATACGATTCTGATGTGCCTTAACCCAAGAATAAATCTTATAATAGCAATGTGGGTAAGGGCAAATTAAGTGTCTCTGAGTCCTGGTAACAGCAAGACGTGATTGATTTATGCCAACCTTATTCAGAGTTGCCAAGGTTTTTACAAGATTACCTGTTTCTCTGACCCTTCTGTTATCCCCGTATTTCAAATAATTTCCTGCTTTTTGTGCAACTCTTGTACATTTATTTTGTGTGAACCAAGTCTGAATGGTGCTGGGGTTGCACGATGATTAGCTTATTGTAGTCACTTCTGGTCATATGTGATTCAAGACACCATTCATAAAACAGCCACACATGATGAGAAGAAATTACACAAACTGCATGATAATGGAGACAAACTTATGGAAGGACAAAAGAATACACGGGGAATAGAATTCAGTCTATTCTAGCCCTTGTCTGAAGTGAGAATTCTTTATCAGCCTGAATCTTGTTGCTGGGGGAATATTTTCTGACACAGACTTTGAAATTTCACTCTGCTGAACTACAAAGTGCTTTATTTCAGTTCAGTGTATGTAGAAGACAGTAACTTATTAGATTCAATATATACATTGACATGTAAGATTCTTAATTTATTTACTTTAATTTGCTACAACACTAAGTACTGAAAAACACCTCCACTGTTGCTCACTGCTTTCTTAAACTGAGAAATCAATGGTGACATGCCGAAAAATCCTTTTTTGGAGCATATTCCTCCACTTACCAGTTTCCTTCTCTTTCATGGATATATTTCCTCTGGTTGCCATCAAAACTCACTGTAAAAAAGATGTTTAGCATTTATCATTTGTGACAGGAGGCACAAAATGAAACCACATACCTGAGCTAATTCTGGCTGCAAAGCCCTTCTCTATTTGGGCTGTGAACTGTTAGGAGGAATGGGTTGTATGATGTTGGCATTTGTTGAGCAGGCAATAGCTGTCTGAAATTTCAAGTACCTGAGTGTGCATAAACTTCCTGGCAAGGCTGCTATTCAGTGACAAGTTTGACAGTGGTAATTCTGGACACTTTGTGTAGACTGGTATTGTGTTCTCTTGAATCAGCAAATGCTGTATCACCTTACCATGGCAGTACTCATTCCAAGCTTTAGTTCCAGGGCTTTGGCTCAAAAATTTGAGGAAACCTTTAATGAAGACAATTAAGTAACAGAGTATCTTGTATCTTCTCTCTGGTTCATATTTTAATTTTGGAAGATTTATTCATATGCTATTAAACCACACTGTAAAATAACATTAAAAAAATGCCTCAGCCATGAATGCTGTCTCAAGAAAATCCCTTTTGTTGTGTTACAAGTCTTGCTACGGCTACCTATTATTTTGATTTAATTTTTATAGAATACTTTTTTGTAAGGCTTTCCTTAAATGAGCTCAGTCAGTGGCAGGATCTCCTTGTTCCACATAGTGCATTCTGTAAATATGCCGGAGATAAATTTTTACCTAAATCTATCCATGAACAAATGTCATTAGACCAGATGATCTCTTCTGGGAATTTATTAAAATTAATTAAAATCAGTGATTCAGTTAAAGAGTTGGCTGTATATGATTAAGAAATAAAAGAATCTGTAATAATCCTTTGGATTCTCAGCTGAAATCAATACTGAAACCTTTGACCAACATTTTTTAATAACATTCACTAAAATTGAAGAACTACCATGACGGGTGAAACACAATGAGAGGGGGTTGGAATATGAATTCTATTACAAGCTCTGACATTTAGTTGCTTGGTGATTTTGGGGAAGATATTTCAACCCCAAATTTTAAAGAGATTCTAACAGTTTTGTTAAGTCTTATGTAGCTAAAGTAAAAATTAAAACTCTTTTATTGTTGTTTTTTGGAAGTGTTTCCACCAATTTCCTTAAATATTTTGTGGTTGTGTCACTTCTTAAGTCAGCGTCAACAGGTATGCTTGTACTTTGATAAGAAACCATCAAGGCTATAATCAAAATCAATTTCTCAGACTAACCAGAGGGTAAATTTGGTAGCATGACTCAAGTTTCAGCTATAAACCAATCTCTGGAGTCTAGAGGGTGCTGTGTGAAAAAACATCCAGAAAATTCCTGTGGCATTTTGTCACTTAGTACACTGCCAGTGTACATTGGAGGCTGTGTACAGGTGTTTCTGTAGGCAGTACAAAGGCTGCCTGTGACACTACTGTGTTTTCACAAGGCGAATAGATTTTGGGAATTTGTTGCCCTTCCCACAGGGACTAAGTCTGTGTAGGCAAGGAGACTCAAGTTGGAGACACATTAAATACAGGGATTAAAAGTCAATCTTAGTATTTCTGGTTCACATCTATTTCATGTCTCACTTTTCTTACTTGTCAAATAAGAATTGCTCTTATTCTGAACTCAGGGAGGGATCAACAGATTAAATACATTAATGTTTTTAAAAATCTTACTTCAGATATTAATAAGCTGGTTTTCACTCTTGTACATATTTAGTTTTTGCAGCACGAATTTTGCCTCAGTTATTTGCTTTGTACTTGCAAATGAATGATTTCGTCTGAACTGAAAAACATGCATGAAGTTTAGAATTAAGATGCAGGTCTAGTTCCAGATGCTTTAAGAGTAATGATTAACAACTACTAAGGAAACCATAATATGGGCCTGTATTAAGATGAGTAATGATGAATAGTTCTGGATAAGGATAAGACATTGGTGTTTTAAGAGAGACAAAGGTCTGCTGTTCAAAATATATCCTTGCAGAAAGCCTTGTGTAGTACATAGTACAGAAGGTTATTTTCAAGCCAGCATAGCTTTAAATTTAACTGAGCTTCACTTAATAATCCTATGAGTTGAAAAGTGGTTGGAGAAAGGCTGCATGTTGGAGCAGTAAATACATCCCTTACAGTCAAACATACTGCAGCGAATATGTATATTTGTTAATTATGAAGGAAGCTATGACTTAAACATTTTGAATTCTAACTGCTGGGGAGTTAGACCTATCTTGTTTGACTATGAAGAACTTACTTATCAAACTATCCAAATAACCAGTATAAAGGTCTTACCAAAAAGGTCCCCTTCTGCATGCTTACACTGATAACACAGACATACCCAACTGTATCTAAATGGCTGTCCAACACACCCAGGTGGTTGACTCAAACTTCATAGTTAGACAAACCTGAACGTCTCTGGCCTCTGGAGGAGGTGAAATTTCAAGTGAACCATAAGTCAGTATATGAGCCAAGAGTCAGTCAGTGTTTGACATCCCTGGAATCTTCGGAGACCTGTTAAGAGCCTGTGGGAGAGGCCGTGGGAGGAATTAGCATAGAATTCCAAGAAAACTGGAATGTGGAATGGCAAGTAGACTGTCTAGGAAGTTATATGTATTTAATGAATATATCACATGTATGCCTCCCAAAACAGGTCAGACAGCCACATATGATTTAGTTCTGTGATGATCACAAGTTAAAATTAGTTTTCCTTCATAAACCAAACAAATTGTCGTTGGTGATAGGACTAATGCATCAGCTTTTCTTGAACTGACTGCCTTATTTGTGCTCTATTTGCTTATGCAGCTAAAATCAGATCACAGATTTAGAATTTCTCTGACTCAAGGAAAGCACTGTATGTCATCCCCTTTTATCTTTATCTGTCAGTATTAAAAGTAGACCTCTTTGGAAAATTAAAGGTGGTAACAATGATGACCATGGCTATGTTGTTCTACTATGCATGTTAACTTCCAAATTTCTCATCAGCAGTCATTTCCTTTCCTCCGGGGAACACACACTACCACTGTACAGTGATTTTATTTTACTTTTGTACCAACCAATGTATGAATCTTAATGCCTGGAGACAATAAAATCATATTTATTCAAAGTGAGTTTATGTATATGAGAAAGAAGGGTAGAAACAGATGGAGTAAAAAAGAGTGATGTGGACATTTTAAATGCAATATACAAACAAAATAAAATACTGAATATGTGGATGAAGCTTTTGAATTAATGCTTTCCTTTCAAATGAATAACCAATTTAGAGGGAACAGAGCAGGCTACTAGAAAAATGATACCTAGAATTCTACTTCAGCAGATATTATAGGCAGCTTTGAACCTTAAAGGCTATATCACTCCTCATAAAAGCCTAGTGATGAGCAATTGAGAAACTGAAGTAGTTTTAATTTAGGATTTGTTTTTCCATATTCTTCCCTTAGACATGAGATAAATCAAGGAGTGCAAGTAAAAAGAAGTTGTGTTACACTGCCTTTATTCTTGACAGACTTTCAGCATTTGGATTTTTGCTGTGACTAAATATTCATCCTTAACTGATAGATCTTAATAAGAGTTGAAAGCACCACTGGAATTAGTGTTTGTTCACTATGATCTTGGATCTCAACAGGGGTTCAGGCAGTCTTTCCCATAGGCGTGTCTCTTCTCACCAGTCTCCCAAACTACCTGCTGCTTCAGCTAGAAACATTATTGTATACAGGGGAGGAAAGGCCACACATCCTATTATTGTGGTGTTCTCCATACATATTTGATCCATTGACCCTCACTTCAGGGCAGTAATGTTACTAAAAGAGAGACTGTGAACACTGGAGGACAACTAGTAGAGTTCTGGATTCATCCTAAGTACATTTTGCCCTCTAGCTCCATATAATCTCAAAGTTTGTCTTATGCTTTCAAATTTAACTATTTAACATATTTAACTATATATAACTATATAACTTCTATTTCTCATGGAATGATTTTGTGAAGTATTTTGTCTGTTTCTCCCAGCTACTTTCTCCCAGCTAGAAGTTTTCTATAGTTCTTCCAATATGCTTTTCAGAACTGAAATCTCCTGCAAAATAGCCTACCTTCAGAATGTAAACACATTTCTTATGAATCTGATTAGGAATTTTGATTTAGGATGCCATATTCAGAGACTGATGTCTAGAATATTTTGTACACATATATATAGATATACACACATTGTTATACAATTCATGTGTAGGAAAGTGCTAAAAAATGAAAGAGGAATAGGAAACTTTATTTGAAGAGGATAGCCAANTTAATGCAAGAATCCTTTAGAAATTGTGAATTAAGCTTCAGAAGATTCTTCTGAAGGATTTGGAGCTTGTTTTGTATTGTTATTCCCATCTTACATGTAGGAAAACAAAGGGGTAATATATTGAGGGGCTTACTCATATCACACAGCAATTAAGAGGAACACAGAATATTCAAGCCTTGATATTATCTCTGGTTAATCTGAATATTTAATAACTTAAAATTTCTTATTTGAATAGTGATTAACAAATTACCTGTAGATTTTTTTCCTTCTTTCTTTTGAAAATTGCATTAACATCATTGTAAACTGTTGTAGGTTAATCCAATCTGACCGTAATTGCCTTTGTACATGACCTGGTGAATGTATCTAATCTCCTACATGTAGATAAAGCAAAGGGACAGTTTGTAAAACTGGCATCAAATTTTATTGGATCTTGCATGGTCAGATACCATTTATATGGTACAAAAATCAGACTCAGCGATTTAACAGAAAGAACAGATGTCTGATTTTTAATCTGATTTTTAATCTTGTTAATATGCAACGTTACTGGTCTTTCAACAGCCCAGAGGAGAACATGTGAACCTCTAAAAATCTGCTACAAGGTGAAGACTCTGATATCAGAAAAATAGATGTTAACAACAAATTAGAATGGAAAAAACTTACCTCAAAACACCGATTCCCTGAAACAGATACTGCAAATGAATAAAAGTTGAAATAAGTTATTTAAAGTTCTGGTAGTTTCTTTGTTTTCTAAATAGACAAATACGTGAATGGATTTTTTCTGTCCTCCGGAAATTTGTATTTTGTCTATTGGAAGAAATATCTGACGCGAATCTGGAAATGTTGCATGGCAGGAGTTGGCAGCACCTCAATTCTTTCCAGACTAGGGAGATGAGAACAGATTTTATGTGTTCTGTTTAGTGTATGGGGAGAGGCACCAGAAAGCTTTGGTTTGTGGTAGGAGATAGTTCCTTTAGGCTGAGAAGAATAAACATTTTCTGATAGTAGTTCCAGGTAATTCTCTCTTCCCCATCCTTGAGGACCTGAGCAGCTGAAGCTATTGGAAGGAGAGGGAAGCATGAAGGACTCACAAGAAGATAATCAGCCAAAACAGGACTGCAAAGAACTTTTAAGAAAACAGTGAATTAAGTCATCAGCATGGGGGAAGAGAGAAGATTTGCAGTTATCAGAATCCCTAATATAGATAATGAAAGACTCTGAAATGCCAGAGGTGAGGAAAAGTATTATTCACATTAAACATACTGTCTCAGCATTAAATCTTAACCCTGCAGCATACCAGTTCTGCTAGATTAAGATTTTAAATTTATGCAAACATAATTTATTCCTCTTACTTATTTTATGTGTTAACTACATTTTAAGGCATTGAGAAAAAGAAAAGTACTGTCAGCCTATGAAATATGTCAGCAGTAAGAGCATCACAGCAGAGATGCTGCTTCTAATTTAGGAGGTAAAAGAGAGTCAAAAAGTGGCCAAAGCTGGGAGACTGCACTGGTAAATTATCACTGTATGCTTTCATAGAAAAGTTGCTTTGCTCTCATCTCATCATATGCTTCCCATTGAATTTTATATTTATTTTATGAGAATGGGTATATTATTGTGGAATTTATTTGGCTTTGGCTTCCCTAACTTACTTATCTCATGCCAAGGACACAAAGGTGAGAGTTACTGTCTTTCAAACTGTTTCTACATGCTTTGTAAAAAATGTCATGCAGCACCTATGCAACAACAGCCCTCGAAATAACAAAGACTTCCTGGATGTAAAGGAATGCAGAAGTAAAACTCAGCTTCCTTACAACAAAGCCAGCATGGAGAAGGAGCCGCATGGTGTAAAAAGCTGTGCAATGAGCCTGGGACTTCCTTAGGTTAGGGCTTTCACCAGAGGTGCAGCCAGGAACAGAATACCGCAGCAAGGCAGATTCTGTCCTGTGGTTCTCCCAGGCAGAAAATGCCCATAAAGTGGGGACCCCTTCAGGTTGGTTTAGTGTGCAGTAATGGGCTCAGTAGTCTCTCTATAAAGGACAATTTCTTGAGCTTTGGTTTCTTCCACACCTTTGTGTCGTGGAGTTATTTTTGTTTGTTTTACCACTTGCCATTAATGAATGCTCTCCCTTTGCAAGAGCCTAGTTACATACACATTTATAGCTACCTTAAAAGTCTTAAAAGCTGATGATATTTTGAATGGAGAAAAGGATAAAAAGCTTAGTTTCAAAACTCAGCATGTGGGGTTTAATGATTTCCAGAGAAAATGTTTGAGTGAAGTGAGCAACATTCTGAAGATTTGTGACTGCTAGTTCACAAGAGCTGGTCACTTAAGGTAAGTCCACTAGCTATTGATTTTTGCTAAGTCTGAATTGACCTGCTTTGTTGATTTTGTGCTGGCTATTTAATATTACATTGCTATACCAGAACAATAATGCAGCTTGCTTTCTGCCTTTTTTTTTTTTTTCTTTTTCTTGGAGCCATTTCATTTTAGCGTTTAAAGCACTTGTTTTTACAGATGGTTTAAGCTTATAAAAGCAGTTATGTTTTTACGGTATGGTTGTGTTGATAGTCTGCTTGTTGTCAAGGACCACAGATGGTGAATGCTACGTATTTTTCACTACTTTGGAATCCAGATTTTTCCATCTTTGTTCCTGTACCATTTTCAAATCCTCAATTAAATTTTATTGGTGAATCTTCAGTGATCACTCTATATAATTTAAAGATGGAACATGTGTTGTCAAGTTGTTTGGAATTTCTGAATGGAGGAATTTTTTTGTATTTTGCTATATGAAGATGTGGCTGGATCAGACCTGTTGCCATATGCTTTGGGGAACAGGTCACCAATGCTTTAAGAAATAGGTAGATATTTTTCTGAGAGGGAGTAAAAGCAATGCTTAAATGAAAATGCCTGGTTTGAAATGAAATGCATGGAACTGATTTATTTAAGCAGCATCATTCTCTGCAAGGGAGTACGATTTTGCTATGAATAAAATTAAACCAAAGCAGTTCTCAGTGTCAGGGTCTTGAGGCACTACCAGGCCATTTGGGTCACGACCAGTACTCCAGGGGCCCAAGACCCTATTTTAGCCCCTCACCACAGACACACTTATAAATGGAGGATGGGGCTGTCCCCAGCTGCCCCATTGCTGCTCCTCAGCTGCCCTGCTCATTGGCTGGGGTTTGGAACAGGAGGGGGTGCTAGGCCAGGCCTCCTGCTTCCTAGGGGGAGCTGCTTCTCTGACCCTCATGACACCTTGACGTGCAGGTGCTTGGAGTCCTTCAGGGATACAAGGATGACAAGGGGCAGGAGCACCTCTCCTATGAGGAAAGGCTGAGAGACTTGAGTCTGTTTATCTTGGAGAAATCAGTCTCACCTCTGTGCCTGGCAAGGTCATGAAGCAGATTCCTCCTAGAATGCTGTCAGTGTGGCTTCACTAAGGGCAAGTTATGCCTGACAAATTTGGTGGCCTTTTATGATATTGCCACAGCATTGGTAGACAAGGGTAGAGCAACAGACACTTGACACTGCCCCACATAACATCCTGGTCTCAAAACTGGGAAGTGGTAGATTTGTTGGATTGACCACTCAAGTGAATGAGAAACTGGCTGGATGGCCGCACTCAAAGGGGTCATGGTCGATGACTCAATGTCCAAATGGAAGCCAGTGATGAGTGATATTCCTCAGGGGTCTGTACTGGGACTAGTGCTATTTAACATCTTTGTCAAGGACATGGACAGTAGGATAGAGTGCACCCCCAGCAAGTTTGCTGACAACACCAAGCTGTGTGGAGTGGTCGACACACTGGAGGGAAGGGATGACATCCAGAGGGACCTGGACAGACTCGAGAAGAGGTGGGCCTGTGCAAACCTCATCAAGTTCAACCAAGCCAAGTGCAAGGTCCTGCACCTGGCACATGGCCATCACAGGCACAAGTACAGGTTGGGTGAGGAATGGATTGAGAACAGCCCTGAGCAAAGGGACTTGGGAGTGCTTGTGGGTGAGAAGCTCATCATGAGCTGGCAATGTTCACTGACTGGTAGCCCAGAAAACCAATTGCATCCTGGGCTGCATCAAAAGAATTGTGGCCAGCATGTTATGGGAGGTGCTTCTGCTCCTGTACTTTGCTTTCATGAGGCCCAATCTGGAGTACTATGTTCAGCTCTGAAGTCCTTGACACAGGAAGGACATGGACATGTTGGAACAGGCCCAGCGGAGGGCCACAAAAATCATCAGAGGGCTGGAACACCTCTTCTATGAAGACAGGCTGAGAGAGCTGGGATTGTTCAGTCTGGAGAAGAGAAGGCTCCAGGAGAACCTGATAGTGGCCTTCCAGTATCTGAAGGGGGCCTACAGGAGAGCTGGAGAAGGACTCTTTGTCAGAAAGTGTAGCGACAGGACAAGGGGTAATGGTTTTAAATTGAAAGAGGAGAGATTTAGATACCAGAAAGAAATTGTTTACTGTGAAGGTGGTGAGGAACTGGAACATGTTGCCCAGAAAAGCTGTGGATGTCCCGTTCCTGGAAGTGTTCAAGACCAAACTGGATGGGGCTTTGAGCAACCTGGTCTAGTGGGAGGTATCCCTGACTGGGATGGAACTAGATGATTTTTAGGGTCCCTTCCAACTCTGAACATTCTATGAGAAGAGAAGACTGAGAGGGGATCTTATCAATGCTTATAAATATCTGAAGGGCGAGTGTCAAGAGGATGGGGCCAGGGTCAGTGATGTCCAGCAATAGGACAAGGGGCAACAGGCACAAGCTGGAACACAGAAAATTCCATCTCAACACAAGGAAATACTTATTTACTTTGAGGATGACAGAGCATTGGAACAGGCTGCCCAGAGATATTTTGGAGTCTACTTCTCTGGAGATATTAAAAACCTGCCTGGATGCATTCCTGTCCAACCTTAAGTGGGTGAACCTGCTTTGGCAGGGAGATTGGACTAGATGCAGGTCCCTTCCAACCCCTACTATTCTGTGATTCAGAACGATGTCTGTACAAAATGAGCAAGCTAGTAGCTGTTACAGAAGGTGGTGACCTGCTCAAAAGTCTTTCTTACATCTGTTTAGAGAAGCTGAATGATCTTTAACTGGACTGAAGACCTGTTTTATCATAAGTGATGGTCAACCTGTAGACTGCAAGATAATCGAAAGCCTCAGTAAAATTAACTAGTGTGTTAAATGCTACTTTTCCAGCCTATTACAAAACACAGCAATGTTTCTGGTTGAAACAAAAATAAATGTAGAGAAAAGCAAAGACCTATCATGCAGTTTTTTAACTGTTTCTTCAGTTCAAGAAAACCAGTTGCAGTAAGGCTCAGGAAAGCAATCTGAGGGGCAGCAGCTACTCAAACCAAAATGCTATAAACATCCATGCTAGAAAAGCTTGTGTGATATGCTATGCGTTAATGACTTTTTAAAGGATTATTCTACATCATGTGACTTTTTAAATTTAAACTGCACTACCGATCTTTACTCATGCAACAAAATAGGAAATCCTGTAAAATTATCACCTTACACATATAGTTTTTTAACATAGCTGTTCATCAGCTTTCTATTTCTTGAATAATTTTCCTTCTGAGTTGTTCCTTTTTTTCCCACCTACTAATCAGCACAGCATTTTCATCACCATGACTTTAAGGAAGAAGTAACTAACCCTAAATCAATATTGTTGTGCCCAAAAAAGTGCTCCAGTGTTCAAAACTGCTAATTCCCTGGAAAAATAGAACACTTTTCAGCACTAACATATGGATTTTCTACAGCTTTCAAGACAACTTTAAGCACTTTAACAAATAGACTATATTTACATATTGCTGAATTCTAAACACTGTTCAGAAGTGTTTACTTCTTTGCATTTTGCAAGGGGGGCAGATTTTCACTTTCTCAAAAAAAAAGGAGAAGGAGAAGGAAAAGGAGAAGGAGAAGGAAAAGGAAAAAAGGAAAAGGAAAAGGGAAAGGAAAAGAAAAAAAGGAAAAGGAAAAAAGGAAAAGGAAAAGGGAAGGGAAAAGGGAAGGGAAAAGGGAAGGGAAAAGGGAAGGGAAGAGAAGGGAATAAGGGAAGGGGGAAGG
>VXBJ01003447.1:1478822-1493107 GCA_013400055.1 Nycticryphes semicollaris
AAAGGAAAGGGAAGGGAAGGGAAGGGAAGGGAAGGGAAGGGAAGGGAAAGGAACAAAAGATTTATCTATCTTACATAATGTTGCCTAACCTAATTAGTCAACCTAATGCATTGGCAGTCGTCTCTTTCAAAGAGTTTCTTTCCTTAGTCTAAAAGGGCCAGAGTATAATATGATGATTTTTAACAACAGAACTATTTGGCACAACAAAAAAAAAAGAACAAAACACAAACCCCTTTTTCTTCATCTAATTTACATGCTTCAATAAATTACCTATTAATATGCATTATACAGATCAAAATTAAATGTCAGCATGAAAATTATTTTATTTTCTTGGCAATGGCTAATGCCTGCCAAAGAGAAATAATTGAGCACTGGTGCATGCGGCTTTCCCATCTTCACGACAAGCTAATTTGTTGCATTCTCTTACAAAATAAGCTTATTGGTTGCCTTTTTATAGATGGGAATATAGGACTGTTCTTAGACATGCTTGCAAGCAAAATAAATAGCTTTTAGAAACTCAAATGTAGAAGTGATAGTCTCTTTTCATCACCTACTGGACTTGGAAGTTGATGTCTCTTTAAAATCAGAGATTATTTGTTACGAAACTCTTATAATTGGCAGTAGTCCCAGTTTGGTTTCCAGGTTGTCCAGGAAGGACAGTGAAGTACTTCTCCAGCAGATGAACAGTTCTGTTCAGTTTCTTTTCTTCCCTCCTTTTCTGTGGATCTTTTTCACAGTACAAACTTTTCTTGGAACAAGAAAGCTCATTTCTGCTACACAGTTTAAAAGACCAAAGACCTTCTTTTAAAAATAATAATTAAAAAGTACTGTTTCTCAAACAAAACTGTTTTTGAATGTGTAATAATTACTGCAATTTCCATAATTTGGGCTGTCATTTTTCATGAATTATAGGAATAGAAGTACAAAGCAATTAGTGCTTGAATTTATTACATATTTTTTCTTTGTAACTTTATTATTCTCCCTGAAAGTGACAGGATTTTCTGGTTACTGGAACTTGTTCTGCAATAGCATAAGAACGAGAAGAGACAGTAGATATCAATTTCTTTGTCTTTAAGAAAGGCTAAGACTTTATGTGACAAAATATCCTTCAGTGAGGATGTCCAGTGCAAAGCAGGATCCCATCAGTTAAGAAAATGAGATGTGAAAGTTGCTACCCAGGTTCTAAATGTCACTGCAACCTCACTTATTGTTAAAAAGATATAAAGCAATCCCCTCTGATAGATATATAGGATGCACATATGAAATGCACAGAGAATAATGAGTCTGCTCTAACTGATTAGCAGAGCTCTGTTTTGGAGAGCTGTATGAATGATTATATCTGCAGACAGCAAAAGCAGACTGAAGGTCACAGGAATTTTGACAGTTTCGCTAGTTGGGAATCTGGTCCAATATATTAAAAATTAGTGATGGCTGATAATTTATTCTTGTTACCAAAGCTTCTAATTCTCACAGTGAAAAATGTTCTTTTAACATAGTTTTTTCTGTAGTGAAATTTAGAAATCACTAAGGCTTTCTACTTGGGAGGAATGTGAGGAATATTTTTGAATACATAGAATTTAGCAAGCCAATGGTTTAGTCTTTCCTGAAGGCAATTGAAAATCTGTACCCCTAGACATTTCTCTCAGGAACTACATTAACTACTACAGCTGATTAGTCAAGTAGTAAGCTGAAATTATCAAAGCCTACCAACTCACTGCTACTATTACTGTAAGTAGCTGGATCAAGCTAACTTGGCTGCCCTTGTGAATAGGTAAAGACTAAGAAAATTCTTGCTTCTGCTTCTTATGTGCTTGCATAGGAGATATTTCAGGCAGTGGTCAGTGACCCGTGAGATGTTTTGCACACCATCTAAGGCCTGAGCTGAAACAGAGGAACAAATCCTGACTTCTTAGAAAATATCCAGGCCTTCATCTGTCTGCATGCCACTACTGGTGTCTGACAAACTGTTGCCATTGAATATATCCCCAGTGGATGTATACATATCCTGTGGAGACAATGTAAATGTCAGATCTCCCAATTCAAAGTCATAGGTTAGGGTTCAAATAAAAAAAAGAAAAAAGTAAGGCTTCTACAGGCAAAAAAGTTATTGCCGTCATTGATGTGTCATTTGTGTATATACTTTTAGCAGTATGTGACAACATAACCCAAAGTTTCATGGGCCTTTAATCCTAAAAAATCATTGAACCATACACATTAATTATATAGAGGATGGTGGATGCACACTAAATGAATTAGAGAATTTGGGCACAGAGAGATATTAAGAGCCGTATCTAATGCAAGTGTTACTGAGTCATTAATTTAATAAAATTTAATCCCAAGTTTAGGAACATTAAGCTGTGTTAAATATACATCTTAATTTAAAAGGGATCAAATTACCCTGCCAAATATGCACAGGTGAGAGTGACTGATAGTTTTTCATTGTTCTGTTACAAGAATACTGAAAATTTTAGGCAGTGCTGTTCACATCCAGGTGAAAGAACAAAATAGGGTACTATAAAAATTTGTCTTGACTTACAAACAGCTCCTAAAAAATCATTACACAGCTATTGAAAAGCAATTTTTGTCCACATCACACTGGCTTTCTGAAGGTTATACTACTAGGCAGTAAAGTAAGCATTTATTAGCAGATTGTGAGGGAATCTTTCCAAGTCCAAATATTTAGACAACACGTTTCTGTCACCAGTAAATCTTTAACACTTGGGGATGATACATAACAGTCCTGAAATATATGGACAAATTAATAACTGAATGAATATCTCAAATAAAGATGTTTTATGGAGTAAAATCAGTCTTGATAAATAAAACTGAATTATAGGATTCTGTCATTGGTTTCTTAACACTGTTCAACTCAGAATCTTTGCATGTATTTGTTCACAACATTGAAAAAAATATTTGCTTTTCCATTTGATATAAAATCTTAAAATACAAAATAAAGTATTAAACTTAAAACACCTTAATATTTGGGATACTTTAGAATGGGTGATATTATTTGCAGTTATTTGCAGTTCAACTACTGTGATGAATTTTATACCTTTCTCAGGGATCTGCTTCTGATATTTTAGAGTGTATTTCTGCAAATCTCTTTCTGGCAAGAGTCCTGGGGCTCAAATGGTTGTAATTTATCCTCTGTAAAGTGAATTTAAAATGTTATCAGATAAAGAATGGCGGCGTTGAATGCTCACTTTGTTCTGGTGAAAGTAAGGGCATAGACATAAAACCTTAGATTCTGGTTACGTTACCAAAGTATTGAGTACTTGAAGAGGATAATTCAAATTTTCACATCTGGAAAGAAAAGCATTTATGCAAACAAAACTTCTATAAAACAAACAAAGAGTACATCATCTAATGGAGGAGGAGACAGTGATTATAGCCTTTGCTGTGAGTTACTTATTATTTGTAGTTAGCCATGGGATACATTTGGCAAAGCTCCCTTGGTCTCCATTTTTATACATTCTGTTATGGTTATCAAGATCAATTTTACTCCTTCAAATACTCCTTCTATAGAATTCCAGATACTCATTCATTTACTAATTTCTAGAGTCTCCCCTTATTTACTTCCCTTATTTATTTTTATAGAAATAAAAACTGGATTGCTTTTCCCCAGGTTTTCCCCAATCTGGGAACTATAATGCAAGGTTTATACTAATTTACTTCTCATGACATTACAATATTATATAACACATAGTGTCATTCTGTATAAATGTTGTAATGCATACAAATAACCTTTTAATGGCTTATTCTGAAGCCCCTAGAACATAGGTTTAGCTGTAATGTAAAAAGAAATCATGCATGGACAACATAATGGATTAATCATTAGAACTCTGTATCATGCTTTAAAAAGTTATCTCTTTCTCTGTGCCCTGAATTGTAATGTATAAGTATGGTAGGATGATTGTTTATAATGTGAGACTATAATACTTTCAAGATTTCTTTGGAAAATCTATTCAATTATTTCCAATTTGCAAGAAGAAATGGAGTGCTAGAGTTATTATACTAAATGAGTAGCTTAAAGAAAGCACAGAGATTGAGATGCTACACTAGCCATACATGGCTTTATTTGAGTTTCTCTTACAAATGTGGTGTTTCACTGAGAAAATCCCTTAGCAAGTCAAAAACCCACTCCATGTTGAATTTTGTCTGTCTCAGATCCTTAGTCACAAGGGTGCAATTCATCCAATCTGACTTTGCTGTGCATCTAGTATGTTCTATTCTGCATGGAGAACAGGAGGCACCTCTGCAGAGTCACTGACCCCTAATATTTTATACCTCACTGAAGACAGTTGAATCTAGATGCCATTAGCTGTAACTGAATCCCAGCAAGAGGTAATGTTTACATTGCTAGACAGTGAGGGAAAGAGACTGTGTCTGGGACACCTGATCAATCTCACTGTTTATTTCTTTAAAACAATCACGCATCTTTGCTGTGGAGCACTCCTGCTACCTTTGAAAAAGGCAATACAGGAGTTCAATTTGGGAGGATGAAATCCACCAAGGCACTGCTATTAAAAGGCAGTATGAATGAGACAGTAACAGCTCTATCTCTCTGTCCTATGCAATCTTACAGCATTATTTGAGATGGTTGCAAACTCTTAGAGCAATCAACAAACATTTTCAACTGAAAAGAAGCACAACAAATGTCATAATTATGTCTTAGGCCACAGAGTAAGTACACAGGGCATGAGATCCAGAATAATGGGCTATGTAGAGTTGCTGGTTTGCATCTTTAAGGAGTTTATCACAATCACTGCAGACATGACCCAGTCAATGATATCAGAGCCAGGAACTGGTCATTGGTCTTAATTTACTTAGTTAATACAAGCTTACCTTTGTATTTTTGGTGTCTGAAACTAAATGAAATAAATTACATGTTTAAAGTCAAAGTGATCTTTGCCCTTAAGTTCAATGAGTGTAATAGGTGTTAGATCAAAAAACGAATGAAAGAACTGAGGAGCAAATTGCAGTTTCCTCATTAATTACTACCTTATGGTCAAGCTTGAACTTTAGCGGTTCAGAGTTTCTTTCTTATGAAGAGAATAATAACTGAGAAGGTAATTCTCTCAAAAAGGAGCACACTCATAAGACTTCTGGTGATATTGTGCAAGGGATAGCCCCTATGCCGTTCAACTGCTTCATCAAGTATCTGAAAGTAAATTTAAAATCACTACTAATGTAAAGACATCACGTGATAATGGCATGGGAATCATTCAGAATGTTTTTGATTGAGTGAATGACTACAGCATATAAAACAGAGAACACAAGAACACTGAAATGCCTTCAAATATATCTAGACTACATCTAGAAACTAGAAATGAAGGATACCACATGATCATGTCTTGGGAACTAGAGACTTTGATGAAGAATGTAATCTCAGTTCCCAATGTGGTGCTAAGGTAGATGAGAGAATGCAGTCTTTCATGTAACAGAAAGAGGTTTAAAGTGGAAGGTTTATAAATATGATTTTTTTTCTAACTGCAGTATTTTTCTGATAGTGATACTGGAAGAATGAATGAATTATTAGTATTCTCAATTTTAAAGTAGCTTTATAAAACTAAAGAAGATTCTAAAGAATTTCCTAGAAGGGATTAAAAATTTGGATGTTCTTGAGACTTATTTTGCAATGTATGAAAAAAGTAGATGGAGTTGTTATTCTTTTACAATTTTTGTATAAGTATCTTCATAGATAGAAAATGTCAGTTTCCAAATTTATAAAGCCATAATAAGCAGCAGTGATTTGATGCTGAAAACAGACATGTTTGAATTTGAAAATTAGATTACCCTTTTTCACTGAAAAGGTAATTAAGCACTGGAACAAACTGTCAAATTAATTGGTAGAGTACCATCTCTTAGTATTTTAGGTTTGAGACCAAGTGACATACAGAAAGATATGCCTTACTCAAATATAAGTTATGCTTTAGTTAGCACACAAATCAAGAGGCTTGATGCAAAGATAACTGGATGAAATGCAGCACTAGTAGAAAATAGGAAGTCATACTAGGGTATGTTATGGTCTCCTCTGGCCTTAATTTCTAAGAAACTGTTAGGTATTGTAATGGGTCAGATCCCCAGCTGTCAAAAATTGGCATAGAGCTGCTGATTTGAGTAATTTCTGGCATATTAAAAATATATTTTTTCCTTTTGTTAAATACTCTGAGTACACTATTACAGCTACCATTGATAATCATTCACTGGAAATCTCTTCAGGTTCAGAATATAATAATAATAATAAATTTTGTTTTCAGATATGTTAATGTGCTGATGCAGGATATGGTTAGGTTTCATTGGTTATTAAAACAAGGAATACTATACTTTTGCAACATTCTTATGCTTAAGTAGTGTTGACAAGATTTGTAATGAAGAGTCTACCTCAAATCTACTTTTTTCTTTTTCTAAAATACACTCTTGAATAGAATCTGTCTGATAAAATGCATATAACATTATGCACTAAATTAGAATCAATGAAATTGTATAATTAATGTAATTAGGTCAAATACTGTTTGCTCTAGTCTCTCTGAAATTTTTCACATTCTGCTTGTAATCTGTGCCCATACCCCTAACCATTTTTTAAATTTAAACAAGTAAGAGAGAAACTTGAGAGTCAAAGACTTCTGTCTGATTTCAGTAAGAAAATTATATTAATGATGCATAAGAAGCAATGTTGACTTTGTAACCAGAGTAGGAACCAAGTAGTTTTAGTGGTTTTTAATTCATACCTCCATTACACTGAGTGTCTTGGCATCTAATCATAATGCTGTAGAGAAGCTAGAAATTGGTTCAAATGATATAGATCTGCTAAAAGAATTTTTACATCTTCTGAACTAAAATGAAACATCCATGTACTTAATTTCTTACTGAAAGAAGTGTCCCAGCTCTGAGATGTGGATTGGAGATTTTAAAGATTAAATTACCATTTCATAATCTGCAGAGTTGTGCATAAAGCCTGGCAGACTGTAATGGAAGCTGTCTTCATTATAGGGTCTGTGGAAGGTCATCCTTCTCCAGCAATAGAGAAAACACAGTTACTGAAAGAAGATCATGTCTACAGATGACTGACCTCCATCTCTGTGTGGAAGAAGACCGAATTCTTGTCATCCGGCATATACATCTTATATTGAGCTCTAATTCATGTCTATGCTCAAGTACAGAATTACTGACCATTTTGTATTAGAAACAAATTTGAGAATCACCCATTTGGGTTCTCAGTGTCCTTTAGCACAGGGCCGAGTTGTTTTCTTTCTGCCAACAACCTGCATCCCCTCTGCCTTTCCAAGAAGGCTGCCAGTGTTGCCTGTGGCAAAAGCAGCAGGTAACTGAAGGCTACCTAAGCGGGCTGCCTCATACCGGGTGCACTTGACAACTGAAGGTAGTGGCAAACTATGGGCATTAGTTGCTGTGTCAGGCTTTAGAAAGGCAACAAGTGTTGCCACAGGGTGAGTATCACACTACTGATGTCTTCTTTTAAAGTAATATATAAGTTATCCTGCCTGATTTATTTACAGGTAGCAGAAGATTACTAGATGGAAAAATAATGACTTACAGACTCCTTTGTCCTAAATCAAAGCCAATCAGCTTTGTAACATGTAAAGCTACACAAACGCATTCGGAGACAATCCCAAGACTAAAACATCTGCTGTTTTTCACAGATGCTTTGTGGAGATGTACGTAGGAGTTTCATATAGTATTTGAGGAAGAACCAAGGTATATACACCTTGGCAAGAGTTTCACAGATTTCAGATTTATTTCATGTTGAAGTGAAACCAAATGATGTTGAAGTAAACCAAAACTGAATGATAATTTGGGAATATATCTTTCTTCAGCTGGAGTTACCTAGCTTGTCAGAATTCTGACTGAGACCATTGCTGCTGTAAGACTGACTGATGGACTACATAAAAGAAATTGTTACCCTCATTCCAGTTTCTGCTAGACATATGCCCAAAATTCTGCCAGGCTGGCACCTTTGTAGGTACTTTCAAAGACAGGGTCAATAACTAAGAGAGCAAAGTGGTTGAATTACCCAAAATGAATATGAAAAGAAGAGTGTCAGGCATATTCTCAAACTTGAGAAGAGAAAAAAAAATATACAGCAACTTGCCAAAAGCTAGAAATATCTCTGGAACACCAGATCTGTCTGCTCCAGATCAAGAGCAGTGAAAATTATGTGTCTGGTCTGGAAAAGTGGTAAAATTGGATACTATTTGCCTAGCAAAGATTTTGGCTACTTCAAGGAAGAAAGAAATGTTATTCCTCTGTTGTTTAAATCTATTGTTTAAATACAAGCTGTGGGTTAAAAAAAAGAAAGAAAAAAAAGAAAACATATAAAACAGGGAAGAAGGGTTCAGCCACTGCTGAGGTGGGCGCTAAACAATTAAAAATTAGATGTATTTCTATAGATAATATTGTTGGTGAGACAGCAATAAATTTTTAAAGTCTCCTGAGTAAATATGTTACTAGAGAGTGTCAGCCCTGCATGATGTAGGTAGTCAGCAGAGGAACTAGTTAAAAATGGAAAATTCAATATTCTCTAAAAGTCATTCGAATGACAACCTCACATGGACTAGGGAAACAGATGATATAAATGTTTAAAGCCCAGTTTCACCCTAGGAGTAATTTCACCTGTTTAGTGTTTTGGTTTGGTTTTTATTCCATTTGGTCTCCGAAAAAAAATCACCCATTAAAATCACCTTAGGCTCTTAAAAACAACAGTGGCATTATTTTCTGAAAAGGAGCTTAGAATATTGAATAAATTGTAATATGGATATCAAAGCAGAAATATCCAAATCAGAATAATTCCATTCTGATTAAATCTGAAATCTGTTTTGACCTTACCAAAGTTCTTTCTTCCCCTCAAGTGTTTTACTGCCACAAGACTTTATTGCAATTGACATATTCCTGCAGAATATGCAGCTTTTCAGAAAACTGGTCTTTTTTTTTTTTTCTAAATGAAACGACGGGTCGCAGAATGATTTTGCCCACTACTAGTGAGGAGTACTGTGCCTTGTATATAGCGCATGTCAAGACCTGCTGAAGACTCAATGCCACATGACTATCAGGAATCCTGGATACAGCATGATCCTCTGCTGATGTGTGCCCTACTCATCTGGTGGCAGGACATAGGACAATGAAGCCATAGCTTCATGGTTTTAGTGCATTCTGCTGACCTTTCCTATGAATACGCTGACACCGTTGATACTAATGCAACTCAGATGCTTCATCCTGAACATATGCCTTTCTTTCAAAGGAAGGATATTAATATCTGGTTCTTTTTATTGTGTAAAAGCATTACAGTTTGAAAAGTTTTCTTTCCTATTTTGGGCTGTAGAACATGTTTTCCCAATAACTTCCAGCCATGTGGAGTCACCTGACTTGTGAGTACAGCTACACTATTTCTTTCCCCATGAGGATAAAGCATTACACTCATTGCAATAAAACACTTTTTAGGCTGTATTTGTTGAATGATCTTAGATTGCTCAGAATCACTTATATATTTAGCACTCCCCTAATCCTTGTTTCACATCAAACTTAGCTGGCAATGAGTTGTTCTTCTGTGTTGTTGCTAAAAGTATCAGCGAGCACAGAATCTTAGAATTGTCTAGGTCGGAAGGGACCTTTAAGATCATCTAGTCCAATCATCAACCTAAGATTGATAAAAAAACAACAACCCATCACTAAGCCCTGTCACTGAGCGCTATGTCAATCCACCTTTTGAATAGCTCCAGGGATGGTGCCTCAACCACCTCCCTGGACAGCACATTCCAATGCTTGACAATATTTTCAGCATAAAAATTTTTCATGATATCCAATCTGATCCTTCCCTGGTGCAACTTGAGGCCATTTACTCTTCTCCTATTGCCTGTGACTTGGGAGAAGAGGCCAACGCCCGCCTCTCTACAACCTCCTTTCAGGCAGTTGTAGAGAGCCCTAAGGTCTCCCCTCAGCCTCCCTTTCTCTAGGCTGAACAACCTCAGCCCCCTCAGCCTCTCCTCCTAAGGCTTATTCTCCAGACCCGTCACCAGCTTAGTTACCCTTCTCTGGACCTGCTCCAGCACCTCAATATCTTTTTTGTGGTAAGGGGCCCAAAACTGGACACAGTACTCAAGCTGGGGCCTCACCAGTGCCAAAGAGAGGGGGACAATCACCTCTGAAGTCCTACTCACCACTTTGTTCCTGATACAGTCCAGGATTCTGTTGCCCTTCTAGGCCACCTGGCCACACTGCTGGCTCATGTTCAGCCGACAGTCAACTAACACCCCCAGGTCCCTTTCTGCTGGACAGCTCTCCAACCACTCTTCCCCAAGCTTGTAGCGCTGCATGGGATTGTTGCGACCCACGTGCAGAACCCGACCCTTGGCCTTGTTGAACCTCACAAAACGGGCCTTGGCCCATTGATCCAGCCTGTCCAGATCCCTCTGCAAAACCTTTCTATCCTCAAGCAGGTCAACACTCCCACCTAACTTGGTGTCATCTGTAAAGTTACCATATGTATATACAGGGCCCAAAAGCAATCCCTGAGCAATATCACTGTGAGTACATACATGAAGTATTGGTTCACAGTTGCATTTTGTCATCTATCGTAACAGCTATCACTATTTTAATATATGTAAATGTTGCATTGTTTTGGGTTTTTTTTTACATTATGTGGGATGAAGCAGCCTTGCAGGAATACCTAAACATATTAGCACAATAATTCTATAATTTATTTTGTTTTTCAAAATAAGATTCCTTCAATAGCCTAACAGATACCTTGGTTTTGATCATGTAACTAGAAGAGTATTTTTTTATTTATAGTTTAGTATTTAAATGTGCTATTCTATTATACAAACAAAATATAATAATAGTTTATCAACAGGAAAGAACTCATCTTCACTTCTAATTGCAAAATACATTGAGAATCTATACGGTCCATTTTTGTGACTGAATCACTCTCATTTACCCCCCTCCCTTCTGTGTGGAAGGACACACTGTGAACTAAATAGAACGATACATTGGCAATGAAAATTGGTAAGTAATTGCAGAGCACTGATTACACCATACTAGCAATAGATTTCAGTATCACAGCATCTTTTCTGAGCAAAATATTTTGTGTCCTGCAGAAAGTGGTATGATTTTTTGAGATATAATTATCTTTCATCTTTCACTTTTTCAGGGAGAAAACTATAGCATACTAACATCTAAGTAGTAGCTATGTAACCTTTATCATGCCAGTTCTGTTGAATAATTTATTTTACATTTGGTCAAGGAAATTAATTATCTTTTGACATCTAACAAGGTGGTGATGCAGAAGGAAGCAAGCCGTGAATCTTTTCTAGTATTTTAAAAGAATTTGGGAAACAACTTAGTTTTTTAAAATGCAATAAATTTTGGGAAGTATTGTGTAACCTGTGAGAGGTTATGAGGTTATACAGTCCCTCAGAAATTTCTTATGGAAAAGCTGGATGCTCATGGCATGGATGAGCATACAACCTGCTGGATCAAGCACTCGCTGGATGGACGGTCCCAAAGAGTGGTGCTCAAGGGAGTTAAATCCAGCTGGCAGCCAGTCACAAGTGGTGTTCCTCGGGGCTCGGTATTGGGACCATTTCTGTTTAATATTTTTATTGATGATCTCTCCAAGGATGTAGAGTATATGATCAGTAAGTTTGCAGATGACACTAAGCTAGGTGGGAGTGTTGATCTGCAGGAGGGCAGGGAAGCTTTACAGAGGGACTTGGATAGTTTGGATGGATAGGCCAATGTCAATGGGATGAGCTTCAACAAGGCCAAGTGCCAGGTTCTGCACTTGGGCCACAACCCCATGCATCGCTACAGGCTTGGGGAAGGTTGGCTGGAGAGCTGCCTGGCAGAAAAGGACCTGGGGGTTCTAGTTGACAAGCGGCTGAACATGAGTCAGCAGTGGGCCCAGGTGGCCAAGGAGGCCAATGGCATCCTGGCTTGTATAAGAAATAGTGTGACCAGCAGAAGTAGGGAGGTGATTGTCCCCCTGTACTCAGCAGTGGTGAGGCTACACCTTGAGTATTGTGTCCAGTTCTGGGCACCTCAATACAAGAGAGATATTGAGGTGCTAGTGTGAGTGCAGAAGGGGGCAATGAAGTTGGTGAAGGGCCTGGATAATAAATCTTATGAAGAGCGGCTGAAGGAGCTGGGACTGTTTAGTTTGAGGAAGAGGAGGCTGAGGGGAGACGTCATCACTCTCTGCAACTACTTGGAAGAACATTGTAGAGAGGTTCGTACTGGTCTCTTCTCACAGGTAATTAGTAATAGAACAAGAGGGAATGGCTTTAAACTGCAACAGGGTAGGTTTAGGCTGAACATGAGGAAAGACTTTTTCACAGCAAGAGCGGCCAGACACTGGAATAGGCTGCCCAGGGAGGCGGTTGAGTCACCGTCCCTGAATGTGTTTCAAAGTCACTTAGATGCGGTGTTGGGGGATATGGTGTAGGGGAGGACTTCGCAGAGTAGGGCTGATGATTCCAAGGGTCTTTTCCAACCTGAATGAATCTATGAATCATACTGATCTAGAATGATCATAGCAAATGAAATTATACTTTTTCCTCAGCACTTTTTTTCCTCAGGAATATATTCTCACATTCTGTCCAATACCAAACCAAAAGAGCTACTCTGGAGTTTATTCTGAAAATAATTTAATGTTTGTAAATAGTCACAGGAAGACCAGACAAACTAAGTAAATTAACAGCTCCTTGGCTGCCTCCTCAGCAGGCACAGGACAGCTTTTCAGGAAGGATAACAATATTACCAGAATTTCTTTCTTGGATTGGGATGGTTACTTCACAGAAAGCTTTTCAAACCTTCCCAGAGACTTCTGAAAGTCCTTGATACCTGAGAATTCTGTATTTTCCATGCACAGCAGTAATTTTACATAGTAAAATTAAGCATCTGACCAATTGTGTCACTGAATTTCATTTGGAAAAGATTACATTAATTGATGCTTTCTCATTCTAGTCACTCATTTTCTATAACGTGTGTCTTCCTTCTTATTTTAAATATTGAAAGCATTATTCATGAATAGTGTTACAGTTAGCAACTCTGGAAATGGGACTCCTCTGTCTCAGAGACTTGTTGCGATGGGCCTTACTCTGCTGGTCATATGCAGAGTGCAATTGGTCCAAACATGGACATGCACAGGAGGAACAAAACAGGGCCTTCTGAAGCTAGGGTGGGATCAAACCAACTTGACGGTGGTTTTTTTTACCTTCATGCACTCAGTAACTGTTTAACTTAGTATTAGTTCTACAAATATACCAAGTGCTAACTCACACAGGAACACCACCACAGTATTTCTTCACTCAGAAGCCTGTATGATTCACAGCACCTGCAAAATAGAACCTACAGTGTCATACATTCCTAGCTGGGATTTGAGCCAAGGCAGAAATAGAAGGCTTAGCTGATGAGAATAAGGATTTAGGATTCTTGCCCAACAGTAATTAATTTTGAGTCCTTTCTTTTAGTTCAGCAGGCAGTGGATCAGGACCTGTCAGACAGAAAGGAATTATTTTAACTCTGCCTGTCAATGGCAGAATCTTAATAAGTAGTTTTCACAATAAAGAAAAAAAACTTTCATAATCATTCAAGAGAAAAACATCCCAAACTAAGAATAGCGTGTTGCCTGTTATCTTCCTTGTTCCACCGTCTAATAGGAAAATATTATATTTTGTTATAAAGAAATTTGTGGCTTAAGTTACTTTAAATCACTCATTTTTACTGCCTTTAGACTTACCATGAATGCAAATAAAAATGGTAATAAGCAGAGAAAAAAATAAGTATTTCAGGACTGATGAAACCAATGTCCTTGTTGTGATTTGGGCCAGGTTGCCAATGACAAGATGACAGATTCTCTCCTCACCTCTTACTTTAAGGAAAGGAAGAAGAGAGATAAGAGAGTTTTAAGTTTAGGAAAAACTAAGCTACTTTAATGAAATATTATTAATAAAATAAAAAAGAAAAAATTAAATAGATACGACATACATAAATACATGTAAAACCATATCAAGTTCCCAGGCACTGGAAAAGTTCTAGACTGCTCTCAGTGAGAATGGGAACTGGAACTCCAGAATACACTGATGGGGATAAAAGGTAAAAAAACCTGCCAGAATCTTCCTCAGACATCACCCATGAAAGAAAGAGAACCGTTGAAAAAACAACCATTCAAAACAAACACACCAGACACCTTTGCTCTCTCAGGTTTTATACTGCGCATGGCAGAATGTAATGCCCTATTGGTCAGTTTGAGTCACCTGACCTATCGTTCCCCC
>VXBJ01003447.1:1495633-1553002 GCA_013400055.1 Nycticryphes semicollaris
GAACAAAGCATTTATTTGCTTGGCTCCCTAAAAGGAGTGTCCCTTTAATAACATATACTTTCTCTAGCTAACTCGGAAACAGTAGGTTCATTCTGCCCTTCTTTCTGCCAACAGAATCTGAAGAGAATTACAGGTCTTAAGGGAAGGTGAATTTGCTTCATTTCAGGATCCAGGTGTTTTCTCTCTTCCCAGTACACTACATGTGTGACCACTGTCCATGGTATTCTTTCTCCCCATCCACCTTGATCCCTCTTTTTCTTTAAGCTTGCCTCCTCCCAAATACATAACCCAGAGTAATTACTTGGGTCCTTTGGTCCCAGTTTTGCAACTTCCATTCCCTAATTAGTCATTTCTCATGTGGTTACCAAAGAAATCTTGGCTTTATAGTGTCGTTATTAATACAGTTATCACAGAATATCAGGGATTGGAAGGGACCTTGAAAGATCATCTAGTCCAATCCCCCTGCCAGAGCAGGAACACCTACATCAAGTCACACAGGAAACATGTCCAGGTGGGTTTTGAATGTCTCCAGAGAAGGAGATTCCACAACCCCTCTGGGCAGCCCGTTCCAGTGTTCCATCACCCTCACTGTGAAGAAGTTTTTCCTCATATTTAAGTGGAACCTCCTGTGTTCCAGCTTGCACCCATTGCTCCTTGTCCTGTCATTGCCTGTCAATGAGAAGAACCTGTCTCCATCCTGCTGACACTCACCCTTTACATATTTATAAACATTAATGAAGTCACCCCTGGTTCTCCTCCAAGCTAAAGAGACCCAACTCCCTTAGCCTTTCCTTGTATGGGAGATGCTCCACTCCTTTAATCATCTTTGTAGCTTTGCCCTGGACTCTCTCAAGCAGTTCCTTGTCCTTCTTGAACTGAGGGACCCAGAACTGGATACGTTATGTCAGATTCTACTCCTTGAAAGGTTCCTAATACTGCTGTTCAAACTGGATAACTCCCCTTTAATCACTTGAGAAATCCAGCCATTTCCCATGGCACTTGTGTGAGTCGATGCAGGCAGGATGCAGGAACAACTACAAACCACGGATTAAAGACAAAGCACAAATTTAATCTCAATACCTCATGGATCAGAGAATCTCTGAAGCAGCAACTGGGAAGAGGCAGGCAAGCAGGGGACACAGGCACCACGGAGCAGGAGAGTCCTTATTAGCAAGAGAGTCCTTGTTAGCCAGAGTCTGTGTTAGCCAGAGTCCATGTTAGTCAGAGTCCTTGTTGGCCAGAGAGTGGAGGAGAGAGCGAGCGAGCCAACTCCCTGCTCTAGCTGGTATTTCAAGAGTTCAAGCAGGCGTAGGTTATTCCTCGGCTCTTTGATCTTCTTCAACAACAGGGCAGGAATCTCATGCTGCCAGATAAGGTATCCCTGAGTCCATCACAGGCTTATGTTATCTAAGTGCAGATGTTCTACCCACAAGCATACAAAACTGAACAATTTTTATGATGTTGTTTCCCAGCACCCCAGGTGTGAGTCACTTGACCATACTTACAATCCTCCTTGCCAATCTTCTGTTACTTTTCCACACCACTATCTGTAGCTTTTGATAGCTTTGCACTTTCTTTTTTATTATGTGCAATATAATACATGCAATTTTTTATGGTCTCATTCACTAGTGAGTGTTATATCCTTTTCAGTTAGCTAAACCTCAGGCCAGGGTCCAGTCATTTGTCCGTATACCTTAAACAGAGTTTCCTACTCTGATTTTCACAATCATGCCTGAAATAGACTGTGGCTACCTCTCCTACACAGATGTTAACCTCTACTTAGCTTAGAAGATGCACTGTAAATGGAGAGGCACAAAACCATGGCAAAAAATCAATGAAAAGTACAAGAAGTTTGTAGGAAGAATGGATCAAAATTTTGTCAATGTAGACTTTATGTGAAATTATGTAATCTACCATTTTGTGTCCCTACAAAATGTGCATACTGTTTACTGTGTACGATTACCTGCACCTCAGTATCCTGCCTTCCTAATTAATAATGGTTGGTTTGATGGTATGACTTACAAATTTGCAGTCATTGCTCCCACCAGAAATGAGACAAAATTTTCATTGTTCATACACCTTGTTCCTACAACTTGAACACACAGTGCATTATGTGAGTCTGCAAAACTAGGTTCAGTAAATCCAGTGGGTTGTGTGAGCTTGATTGGTCTCCTACTGCTTTGGAGCACTAATGGTGAATTTGTGGGAGAAGCAAGCAGAGAATTCAGAGAAACGAGTTAAATCTGTTGATTAGTGCTGACTGTGAACAGTCTTAGGCTAAACGGTTCCTTTCTAAAATATCCTTGTATGTCATTTTGTTCCTCAAAAAGAATGAAAATATTTATTTTGACAAATAATCTCCTGTTTTGAAACATATTTTTTTTAAGAAAAAAATTTCCAAATGGACATTCACCTATAGTTTCAAATCAAAAAGCAGTGTAATATTTATCTTTAAAAGACTTAAAAAGTAAAGTTTAGGGATAGATTTTATTCTACATTGCAGAAGTTTTCCAGAGTAACTTCATGTCTCTTGAAACTGACTTTTGAATATCACAACATAGAATAAGAAATCAGAAGTGGGTTGGTTGTAAAAAGCTTATTAGGGGAAAACAGTGTGTTAATTACGCTAAAATGAAGTCACTATTCTGTTGGTAACACTGCTTCTGTACTAAGGGAAAATAAGACTTGAATTCTAGGAATATAATTACAGAGATAATGTTTTTATTTCTAAACAAGTGGTAAGATTAGATTTTGCTAGAATTTAGAGATTCATAAATGAAACTGCAAATTTTGCTATCTACCTAAGTAAAGCAACTAAAGATTCCTGATCATTTTTTTCATCCTTTCCTGCTGTGGAAACATAGTACGTATGATTCTCAAAGTAGTATTTCTATCATATCTCTGTCCATAGGAGGCATGGACATATGCAGTATTCATTGTGTTGTCAAAATTTTTGAGTTTTATTTGTGTTGAAAGTATGACCGTTACTTTTTCTCTGCCAGATAAATGAGTGATTAAGCTTTCACCATTTTTTTGAGACAACAATAAACTTCCATATTTTCTGCCTTGATACTACTAATTCTAAGGAATATTTGTAAATAGTCAGTTGCAGAAGATTTAAAACCACAGGATTTAGAGGTCAATAGGACTAATGGTCCCTAATTCGGAACATCTTAATCCCATAAAATTGAGAAACAAAATCAAAGCCATGCAAATGCTTTAGCATTTATGTGCTATTTTGGGCTGTATTTCTTAAAAGACTTCAGACTATTAATCATTATAAGGTGTTGTCTTTTATAAACTGTAACCTGAATCAATGTGAACCACGTAATGGTGTTGTGGTTACCGGATGCTTGATACAACAGCTGCATATTAATTAAACCTGAGGTAAATGCACTTCAAGCATAAAAATGTGTGTGAGGGAGTAGGGAAAATAAATTATTGACTCCATATCTGAGAAGTCTCAAAAGATCAGATATTTCGTGTGTATCTGTCATGGTTTAAGAATTGGCATGTGACTCTTGTCCACCTGCAGATAACATTATCTACCTCCTGCTTAAGTTCTTTTCAATTACTCTGTAGTAACTTCTAGCATTCTGGTATCAGGTGGTGTTATCTGAAATACATAGTTGCCGTCACTATAATCTTTAAGAATGCCATAATCCTAAACCATTTTTTACTTAAATACCATTGTGCTTGGGGAAATACTACTGTCCACATATGTGACAGCTCTGTATTTTATCTAGCAGCTCTTAAAAGGACAATGCATAAACAGAAAACAAATCTCGCTTCCTTTCTTTCTGAATGGGCATTCTGAACAGTTTATGCAGACAAGCTGCATAGTTTAGCACTTCTGTGGCCCTAAAACTCTTTATTCAAGTTTTCAAATGGGTGTAAGAAAAGAATGTCCTGGACTATCTTGTGATACAGTGACTATGAATAAATCAAAATCCCTCAGACAAGGAAGCCTTAGAAGTAAGAACCCCTGTTTTTAAGGCTCTCTTGCTACTTCACTGTCCTAAAAAAGGTTACTCTAGTTGCATGCACTGTGTGCTTCTGATGAAGTCTTTTACGTTCTGAAAACTAAGACCTAGAGATATATATTGTGAAGCCTTTAGGCAAGTACATGGCTACTCATCCCAACGATTACTGTATCACCCTATAAAAAGTGTTGTAGGATCTGAAAGGAGAGAAGAGGTTCTCTGAATAGCTCTTCTGAGGCACTCTGTTGGCTGGTTAGGGACCAATTTCCAGCATTCCAAGTCATCCAGCAAAGACCCTTTACCTAAATATTGCAATAGTCAACTTAGAAGTGCCAAGACAGACATTTAACTCTTTCTTCAGTAGCACAACACTGAAACAAATTTTCCTGTGCCTGGCTTTCAGTGTTTCATGATATTGCCTACATAGATCAAAAAGCATACAAATGAGAACTTACATAGCAATATAATGTTGACATCAAAAGTATGTTGCACATCTCCTTTCCTTTTAGGGTCTAGATGCTTTATTCAGAACTTCATGCATTAGCCTTGTGAGTACAGTGCTCACTGGGGAATAATCCCCAGCAAAGAGACAAAACTACAGCTCCCATCTCTTTGGGCAGTGATTTACTTTGTAGAAAATAGAAAGGAAAAAAGGATTCATTAGTACGTAGAGAAAAAACATGATTCTGTTCATTCAAAGACAGAATTGACAGGAGACACGAACAGGAAGCTCAATCTTTAAGCTTCCTTACTCCCATTTGAGGACTTTGATCATTAGGCCATAACTCTGTGTGAACGTGGTTGTTTTCTTTAACAACGTTATTGCCCACTTCACTGATGAAATTAAGTATATGCTTTAAGTGCAAAAATTGTATTATTTAAATTCTGTTTTGTTCTAATATTGACTTCTACTGTGCTTAGTCTCATACGTGCAATTTTATTACCTTTTGTAGTTCTTTTTTAACCATTACTGAAAAAGTTTGCACTTCTATGTATGTTTCTAATGGGACCAGTTGGCTCACTCTGCTGCCAGTGTAGCTTTTGTCTCTTCAGATTATCTTCTAGTGCCTTTTCTATTTCTAACATATATCTAACTAGTATCAATGAAAACTGGTACACAAACTGTCCAAGAAATCATAGAATTATAGAATGGTTAGAGTTGGAAGGGACCTTAAAGATCATTCTGTTCCATCCCCCCTGCCATAGGTAGGGACACCTCCCACTAGAGCAGGTTGCTCAAAGCTCCATCCAGCCCGGTCTTTAACGCTTCCAGGGATGGGTCATCCACAGCTTCTCAGGGCTGTTCCAGTGTCTCACCACCCTCACAGTAAACAATTTCTTTCTAGTATCTAATATAAATCTCCCCTCTCTAAATTTAAAACCTTTATCCCTCATCCTACTGCTATACTTTCTGACCAGGAGTCTCATCCCATCTCTCTTGTAGGCCCCCTTTGGTGCTGGAAGGCCACTATAAGGTCTGCCCAGAGCCTTCTCTTCTCCAGGCTGATCAACATAGACTTTCTCAGCCTCTCCTCTTGGGAGAGGTGCTCCAGCCATCTCATCATCTTCATGGCCCTCTTCTCCACTTGTTCCAACAGGTCCTTATATTGCCGGTCCCAGAGCTAGACACAGTACTCCAGGTGGAGTCTCACAAGAGCAGAGTAGAGGGGTAGAATCACCTCCCTCGACCTGCTGGCCACGCTTCTTCTGATGCAGCCCAGGATGCGGTTGGCTTTCTGGGCTGCCAGCTCACATTACTGGCTCATGTTGAGCTTCTCGCACATGAGAACTCCCAAGTCATTCTTCTCAGGGCTGTTCTCGATCCATTCTCTGCCCAACCTGTATCTGTGCTTGGGATTGCCATGACCCGTGTGCAGGATCTTGCACACTTGGCCTTGATGAATGTCATGAGGTTTGCACAGGCCCACCTCTCAATCCTGTCCAGGGCCCTCTGGACAGCATCCTTTCCCCTCCAAGATGTTCACCATGCCACACAGCTTGGTTTCATTGACCAACTTGCTGAGGGTGCATTCAATCCCACCATCCATATCATCATCCAAGATGTTAGACAGCAGCAGGACCTTTACCTACCCCTGAGGTACACAACTCATTACTGGTTGCCACTTGGACATTGAGCTGTTGGCAGTAAGTCTTTGAGTGTTGCCACCCAGCCAGTACCTTATCCACTGAGTGGTCCATCTGTCAAATCCATGTTTCTCCAATTTAGAGACAAGGAAGTCATGTGGGACAGTGTCAAATGCTTTTCTAAAGAGCCTATGAAAAAAAGACCCAAACAAGCCTTTACTAAGAGAAATGTGTGCATTCTGAGAGTGAATATTTGGATGTTGTTACAATTGTTTCTGCTTTTTTACTTGTCTAAATATCTTTTGATGGTAGATGTTTTGCTTCTGAAGTGTGTAACTTTACCTCATGTGTAACTTGTTAATTTTTCAGCCTCCACAATTCTAACACTAGCAATTTCAAACTCTTTTCCCAACTTGGATTATTTCCTCTTCAATGTCTTTTTATGAGTCTGTGATTGAATTAAGTATTACTTATTGAATTGAATTTTCTCTATGAAAGAAGAATAGGTGTTTCACTGTCTAACGAAACTGTGTAGACTTCCTAATTTCACTGGGAAAAATAGATATTAATTTTTTAAGCTACTTTAGAGAACATTTATTTCAATATCCACTTCTTTTTTCCCACAGTAATACTTTTTGGTCACCAAGTACCTTCAATCTTCCTTATCTTGCCGTGTCCACATTCTGTTTCACAAATAACTCAGGAATTATTTGTATCAGGAAGGTTCAACAGATCTGTCATAATTAGGACCTGATTCATAGAGGACATAGAATAAGATTTTTAGTAGAGCCCATTACAATAGAAGAAGAGGTAATGGTTTTAAGCTAAAAGAGGGCAGATTCAGTCTAGATATAAAGTAGGAACTTTTTACAATGAGGGTGGTGACACAGTGGAACTGGTTGTCTAGAGAGGTGGCAGGTGTGCCATCCTTGGAAACATTCAAGGTCAAAGTGGAGGGGGCTCTGAGCAACCTGATCTAGTTGGAGATGTCGCTGATCATTGCAGGGGGTTGGACGAGATGGCCTTTAAAGGTCCCTTCCAACACAAACCATTCTATGACTCTATGATCCAAAAGTAGGTTTAATGGTACTTGCAGTTAGGCAGTCAATTAAGCACAACAACATCCAACCCTTGAGATATCTGAAAAAGAGCTTTATTTATCCATTTTTCATAGGAGGAAGAACTCAATCATGGATTTTTCTCCCCACCATTTGCACACTCCTGCTGCCAAAACACTGTGACTGTGAAAAAAAATGGTTCTCTCTTTGTGCTAGATCCCAAACTGTGCCTAGGAATTGTTTAGGAGAATGTTGGGGTCTGTGCTAAAAATAGAAAAGTGTAGAAAGTTGTAATATTACCTGGCACTGTCTAATGTAACTTTACAGACAGAGACAGGAAGCTTGTCTGTTCAAGAGCAAAGCAAGAAAGAGATGGAGAAACATAAATTAAAAATTTTCCTTGGAGCACATGCTACAAGACACTAATTTGTGAGTCTGTATTTGACAGAGGTGCTATTTGAAATAATATTGAATTATGTTTCCCCAGTGTATCCTTTATTTTCTGGACTTGGTCATTTAAATGCTAAGTCCCACTTTAGGCACTTAAATCTTATTTGAATAGATAACTTAAGCATTTCCCTGTTTTATAGTAGAGGGCGTATCAGTCTAATAAAAAGAGAAATAGCAAAAATTAGTCACATAAAATCAAAGACAAATTCCTCCATGTATAGAATAACCATAACTGATACTCCCTTATAGTCACATACAGATCATTCATCACTAATACTTTTTAAAGTGTAAGCATTTTTAAAAATAAGTGATATTCTTACTTTTAAGTAGAAGTAACTGAGAGAGGAACTATTTTTAAAAATCAAGTCAAATAATCCAGTGTTCTTTTTTGGTTTTACAAAATATACGCATAATAGTCATGGAATAATTTTTAAATTCTGACTTGAATATGTAATATAGCCTTTTGATAATATCTGGTACAGTTAAATAGTTTAAGAGAAGAGAGGAAAGATACCTTTATCTTAGGAGTAGTTAGAAAAAAAGTACAATCCCCCTCTCAGCCCTGATAAGATAATGGAGAGGAAATAGGAAACTCACAATTCTTGTTTGATTACCTATTTTTAACTGCTTGTTATTTTAGTAATCTCTAGAAAGAGCAGCAATATGTAGATGGTAGCCTACTGGATGTTGTCTTGTTAATCATGAAGACGACATTGTTTTTGCCTGCGTATCGTCACCAGCAGGTGCAAATGCTTATGTAAAAGCAAGAACCAGATCACAGTTCAGCAGACATAATCTCATATAAATCTCCATAAACTTTGGCTCTGTATTTACTGTCTTGATAATACTTACTGTATTTTCACCGACCCATGAATAGAAAAGGAATGAGGATGGCGTTTGTTCTTTTAAACATATCTTAACTACTGAGAAAGGTGACCTAGTTCAGTGCAGAGTCATAAATTTTATTTCAGAGATGCACTCAACTCACTGTTCAAAATTTATAAGTTACTCCAATGTAAGTCTTTCTGACTGTAGTTGGGAACTACTTGTCAGGTTGCCCAAATTTAAGACAACAGATGTAGCAAATTGTGGCTGACTGATGCAGAAGCTGTACATTTAAATTTAACGATTAGTTATACTTCTATTATCAAGCTTCAAGCCAAATGACATAAGAGTTCAGTCTTACAGTTTCACTATTATCTCTTCAATTAAGACAATTTCCTTAAGATTAGTACTAGAGATTTTGGATACTGGTTTTAAAAATAACAAAAACATATAAAAGTATGTTAAGAATATCTTTGTGAGCTATATTTTAAACTAATTTATTGTCTCTGAAAGTTGATGGATAAATAAACTATAATACTAAGATTTTCTGTTATGGAGCCAAGAGAATAGAGGGTGTAAAGACAATACAACTTTACGTTTGTTCTGCTCTTACACTTTTGGACTGATTTGGGATAGGAGTTCAGTTTCCTTTTGGGGTTAGTTCCCTGGTAGCTGATGGCAGAAACATCAGTTTTCCTTCTGTCTTTGACAGTCTGCCTTGGATCAGAGACTGGGTAGTTGGCAACTGATGGCACCAGCTGATGAGCTGTAATTTTACAATGTTCCTGTCATTGTTCAAGAATTTGGTAAAGCAGAAACAAAGACAAAATGTGAGTATATTTTATTTTAATATAGGAAAAAATATCAACACTGTATCAACCAATAAATGCTATTTTGCAATGTTTGTGGAAAACCTTTTAGCCTCATGTATCATCAGAAAGCTGTGATTTGAAAATACTCGAAATACTAATGCTTGGCACCATTTTATTCTGATCATTATATGAAATAAGAATGATATAAATGTACTTTTGCAGCGAAATAAAGTATTCAGTGTAAGTGTATTGTAGAGTGACTAATCAGCGGGTAAAGCTTTAATAGAAGATGAGCAAGGAGGCCTTGAGATATTCTTGATAACTTGAAGAATTATGAATATGATAGGTGGTAGAAAGTTCAAATATAGTGAAAGGTAGACTATAGTTGTTTCTTCAGTGCAAGCACTTGACAAATCCAAAAAGGATTCATGCATTCACACCCAATTGTTTTAAAGATCCCAATTATTGAAGAGATATTCAGCTGGCTGTGTTTATTTGAGAAATTTATATTGATCAATATAAGTTGCAAAATGATGCTAATATGTCATTTACAATAATTTTGGACCAAAATAGTCATATTGGAAAACAGAGGCAGGTAATTAAGTTCTATTTTATCTCTATTTCCTTCTATTCAGAAGTAAGATATCTTTAAACATAAAATGTACACATTAGAAATACTCAGACTGTTGAGGCTTTTTCATGTTTGTAAATTCAAAATATTTTGTGTTAAACTTCTGCTGGTAATTTCTTAGCCATAAGTCCACATTTTCTAAAAGTTAGAACAGTCAACAAACAGCAATTCCAGTTATAGAATTCCCAAGGTGTTGGCATAATTTTTCTTTTGTCTTCTGGTTTACATCAAGGCGAAAAAAAAAGCAAAAGCAAAAAAGAATTAAAAAAAAAAGGAAAAAAGATATCAATATGAAACCCAAAGGTGTGCATTTTTTTTCCTTTTAGTGAGAATACACCTTTTTTTTTCTCAAAGCCTGTGATTGTTCTTTTGTTTGGGAAAACCTCTATGTAGCTACTATCAGCATATTGGCCTGGGAAGTGGAATGTCCAGATGCAATGTCCTGCTTTAAAAAGAGGTATTTTTGTCTAAGAAATGCTGGTTCTGGCAAAGAGAGCTGCACTAGTGGATTTAGTGTAGGTTAATGCTCAGTCACAGCTTAGAAGAAATTTGTAGTCTTCTTTATGTTCCTCCCTGAAATCTTGTCTCTGTTTCTTATATAAGAAGAAGACTGTTCTAAAGGACTCAAGTGAGGAGACAGCAAAATAATAATGGCAGTGGTAGTCCTAAAGAAGCAAAGCTGATTCAGCTGTATCTTTAGAAGGGGAAAATGCAACTTCTGGTTAGACAATGGATTTTTTTTACAACAGTATTACTATATATATTTTTTTACTGAACTCATTATATTATGAGTAGATCAGAGAATAACTGAGCTTCTTCTTTTATATTAAGTATGTGCTAAATACAGTTTACTCTTTTACATTTAGGTGCAATTAACATTTCAGAACATATAATAATGTGGCCCCAATTTATAACGGCAGTCACACAAAAAATGTTCAAAAGTTACAAGAGAACCTGTTTTGTTTTAATTTTTAAAAAGAAGCTATACTTAGACCTAGTTCTTAGACAAAGACCAACTTAATCTTGCTTACAGCATAGTAGACTGCACTTTAAGCTCTTACAATGAATCATAAGACGCTGTCTGCCTGTGCCACTGATGTCTGTGTCGGGCAATCGAGTACTGATATGCATGCCTATTCTGGACATCACGAATAGTCCTGCCTTTCCTGAATGAGGGGATGTCTTCATTGCTGCTCTGAAGTGGTCGAATGACCATGGACTACTACCTGCAACAGGTCCAGAATGCACAGAGCTAATCTGTAAACTGCAGCTCAGGACTGACAAGTTGAGAAGTTATTGCCTCAAGAAGTATCAAGCTTTTGCTGTAGCATTGAGATTCCTTTACTGGGAGACATCCCAGAGCATGTGCCTGTGCAATTTTAAAGAGAGCACATACAAGATATCTATACCACCCTGCTTGAAGGGGGAGGCAGTCCAGAAGTCCTTTTGGCCTATATTACTCTATTATTATATGATCTATGACATGTAATTCCAAACAGTTTATTTTAATATGTCTTTATCCTTGGCCCAGATTTTCCAGAGCTGTTCAGGGGTCTATATAAGCCTTACTTTTTTTTTTTTTTTTTTTGCANTTTGGACATGTAACCACATCAAAGCTTGGTAATACAGGAATTCCTGTGACATTTTGCGAGTTGAAATCATTGAAATTGGTTACTTTTTTCCTGTTTTCAAGTGAGTTACACTGAATACAGGTCAGACTCTTAGTATGTAATATTTATTGATACTAGCCTTCACCGTGTTTTGTCTCAGTCTTTTATTCATGTATGGATTCCACATTTCTCAGAATAAGGCCACAAAATGGATACTTTTTAGGAGGTGAAAGTAATTTCTTAATACTGTTAAAACCTCAAATCAAGTTAGTTCTTGCTTGTCCTGCTAAGCTATTTTTCAACAGTTTTGATAGTTACTTTATCCAATGAATAAATATGAATTCCTTCACTTTATTTTCTTCTTCTATATTTTTCAGAATCTTTAACAAGGATGAGTAAAAGCATCATGCATCTTGTCTGGACTTCTGCAACATCACAGCTGTGGAGTGGATTTGTAATGATCTGTAATTACACATCCCTGCGTGACAGTGAAGTTGTCTATTTTCCTTTCAGTCACATTTGTCAGGAACTGAGAGTACAAAAACAAGTGTCTAGTTTCTATTCACTTGAACTCTGACATAAGGCCACATGCTGCCTTACACCAGCAGATTTTACTAGTGACGGTCAAACAAAAAACTAAAGTAGTTAATATCAGCTGGATACCTCTGAGTCCCCAGTACAGCTGGACAGAAAACAATTTTCTTATCCTGAAAAAAAATCTTTTCAGAGTTGCGAAAGAACTTGCATTGTGCTTATAGGTGAAGCCAAAGCCATGGAAGCATGACCCAAAGCACATGGGGATTCCTTCTCCAATGTAGCTAATGCTTACCATGACAGAACTGCAGACTGTAGACTAGAATCTGGATCTCCAGCAATGTAGGGTGGTTGTTCTTATGTTCATGGCTTTCTGCACTTTTTTATCTAAAAAAACACCAACCTTAATGCTTTTTTATGCCCCCTGATAGGTTTTCTCAAGAAAATATTTTGTTTAAATGTTCTGATAATTTTCAATTAAAAATAAAAAATCAATTTTATTACCACAAAGTGGAAAATATATCAATGATAATGGTTCACGGCTTCATACCTGTAAAATTGTCTAAATGTGCATAAAACCATAGAATTGTCTGGGTTAGAAGGCACCTTTAAGATCATCTACTCTAACCACCAATATAACTCTGATAAAAAAACAACAACAAAAAAAACCAACCCCCCCCCCAAACTCACAAACCCCCCCTCATTAAAAATGTAAACAAATGGCTTCCCTTGAAGTAAGGGAATCAATGAAGTAAGCAGGTCAGTGGTCATATGTAGTTTGTATACCAGCATTTGTTTATACAGACTAATAAAATATCTTAAATGACAGCAAAAATACCTTATATCAGTATGTAAACATACATCAAAAACTTAACAGCACCTGTTACTTAATCTGATCAAGGCATTCATCTGGCAGCTGAAAAAATAAAAGGATTTGGTCTTGAAACCAAACAATTACAAAGAACGCAAGCGCTGAATAAGAGTGCATACAATGACACAACGACACAGACTTTGCTTTTGCTTTTTTCTTAATTAATCAGTCTATTGTCATATTTTACAAAATTCTATGCAGTTTACTTTTATACTTAGCCAGGACATGAACTTCAAATGTTTAATGTTTGTTAGCTAGGATTTGTAACCACTTTGTGCTCATTTGTTGCAAAATCGTAAATAAGTAAAATCAGTAGATGAAGAAAAACTAAGGAAATGTCCAGACTTTTCTCATTTTCCTTTTCTCTAGAATGCATATAAAGATTATCTACTTCTTTCTGTTTCCACTGAAAGGAGAAAAAAATATATTTATTGTTTCACTAGTTACGCGTCTTCTTTTCTACCTCCTTTTACTTTGAGATGTTATAAATCAACAAAATAATGCACTGTGTCAATAACCTTCACCAAGTGTTGTCCTTCTATTTCTCTTTGTGAACTGAACTTCACATTCTGTCTTTCAGACTGGCACTTACCTATAATTTTCTGGCTTTCTCACATCTGCCTTTTCCACAGCTAAGACAATTTCTCTTCTATTGCAGATCCTCCTCCTCTTGTCCCCTGTGTCCTCCTTCATGGAGTTCCTTACAGAAGCATGTACTTACTTCTCTTCAACACAGGTCCATGTACTCCCATCTCAGTGCCCTTTAAGTATTCTTTTCAGAAGTCCATATTATGGAACTCCTCAGAGGATTGATAGCAGGGAGAAGAAAGAGAGAAAGACTACAGGGGGATAAGTATAACACACCATGTCATTTTATTCAGAGTTCCCTGACATTTTTTACCTTTTGCAAGACTTGATTAATTTCAAGCAAGGGAGATAAAAAAAAAAAACATGAGTTTGAGAAATAGCATAATTTCTGTAAATACAAATAAAATACCTGCAGAAATAACAAAATGGATACTGGACTTCTTACTGGGTTTGAGTACAAGTTCAACTTCTTGCTCATGTTTCTATATTCCTGCTCAAACCATAAAGTCTTCTAGGTAAGTATTTTACATTCTAACATCCATATAAAGACTGCAAAGCCCTTGGCACCCTGTGGTATTTAAGACAGATTGGCATATGCTCTGTGCATTTTAACCTGCAGCTGTGCTTAAGAGATTGTGCTTGGGCTTTGTTTTGGTTTAGAATTTTGCTTTCTTTACTGCAGAGGCACAAGCAGAATAAATATACAGGTTAGACTTGTTAGATGAGGAGGACAAAATAGACATTGGAGGGATACATTTTGTGAAATGGGTATTGATTTGGTAATAACCTGTTTTAATTGCACAGTAGAAGGAAAAGGAAGACAATTATTGTTCTGTGGGCAAAGAAATGCCTTTTTATGTTTGGAAACAATTCCTAACACAGTAAAAAAAGTAAAATTTTATGAGCATCTCTTCCAGGGATTTGAATGCAAATTAACCCTGATGTATTTTACATATGTTTCATGCCACATAACAAAACCTACAATTAGAGAAAAATAAAATGCAGTAGAAGAGCTGCTTTAGCCTTCAAAAACTAGCTAATCAAGTATCACAGCACTAGAGATTAATCAAAGATTCTGTAATTGCTAGTTAACTGGACTTTATGTTGTGAAATTTATTGTATTACTCAGTCGTAGTAAGCTCACTGAGAAAAAAAGACCACTGTGGTTTAACAGGATAGAGATTTTTTTTAATGAGGCTGAAACGAGATGTAAAAAAAATCTGTGGGCTGTGGTTTCAATAGGAGGCAACTTCACTTCTTTCTTTTCTCTTATTATCCTGAAAGTTCACACCAGCAGGGTTGCTGTGTGGGTACAGAACAAGATAATTGGTCTAAAATAAGGTGGTTCAGTGCTTCTTAAAAGCCTCTCTACAAGCAAAGACACCATACTGCCAGGAAACATTAGCATGTGTTTCAGAGCTAAACAGAGATTACAGCTGTGTGAATTAGAACTGGCTTTCTCAGTCTGGGCATAAGAGCTAGAAAGCTAAGCAGGGCATTTTCTCCAGCAATTCTTTTGGATGTGATACAGTGTTCTTTATATATTACTGGTTAATTTTGGTTTTGGTGTGTTTGGAGAGAGCTGGATCATTGTCTTTTTGCTTCCTCTGTTATGTGATGTTGCTCACTGTGAAATTGGAAAAACACAAAGCCAAATTCGGAGGTGAAATGCGATTAAATCACAGGTTTAAATGCACCTTGCTGAATTTTGACCTTCTCTATAATACCTGTGGCTATGGGCACAGCAAGTTATCAAAGGGTGTTTTGTGGTATCATTTCTTTCCTGCTTTCCTATTTAATTTGAAACCAAAAACATATTTTGTAGTCACCGTGTGCTACCAATAATGTTCTATAATACATGCAAAATTAACTTCTGCTATGATGTTTTTTTTTGAAAGCTACCTTGCAATAATTGTTCAAATTGTATATGTGTAGGAGTAATATACAAATGTTACCATTATATTGTAATTACTTAATATAAGAAAGTCAACAAATCCACAGTCAATTGCATATATTGTGTGACTCTTAGTATGACTGTAATTTTTACAGCAGAACTGCACACAAAAGGAGTGGGACACACAGGTCACACAGCAGTGGCATGTATCACTCAGGTACTACTTCCTGGGAGAGCATATATTTCCTTCCCATCTAAGTGCTGTAGACTGTTAAGTTTCTTTAAATATTTCTCACTCTGTAATTCTTTAATTATAAGATCTACAGTACTAGTTTTGCCTTGTAAAAAACCTTTTGCACTAAAAATTAATATCAATTGTTTTTTCTTCACGCTTCACAGTTTACCAAATTCTTGAATTTATCTCTGTTACATTTTTGGAGCTTAGGCATATATCATAGAATATTTTGGGTTGGAAGGGACCTTCAAAGGTCATCTAGTCCAAGTGCCCTGCCATAAGCAGGGACATAAGGAGGACAGGTTTCTCGGAGCCCCCTCCATCCTCCTTGGATGTTTCCAGGGATGGGGGCTGTTTTTCTAAGTAACCTGTTTCAGAGTTTCACCACCCTCACCATAAAATATTTCTTCCTTATATCTAGTCTAAATCTTCCTTCTTTCACTTTAAAGCCATTACCGCTTGTCCTACCACAACAGGCCCTGCTAAAAGTTTGTCTTCATCTTTCCTGGACTAAAATACAACAAATTCAGTTAAAAGGTTAAAAGACAAAATTTATGCCCGTTCCAACGTTTCCCATTGATTAACTAAGTGGCCTGATTGCATAATATGAATTTTACTGATGAACATGAAACTGAAATCATTACCAGGTTAATAATTTAAGAGCCTCAATCTCCTTTATGAGTGTGTGCATGGAAATGTGAGGAGCTTATACAAACTATGAATGTGGTAATAAACACATCCAGAAGACATCCAGACTATATTGGAAAACCAAGAAGATGGGCATGAAAGTGTCTTAAGCAGAAGAAAACTGCTGTCCAGGGCTTCTATTAGGGTTGTGATGAAGAAGCAGATGGGAAAGAGACAATCTGATTTTTTTTTTTTTTTTTTTGAGGCTCTGGCTTCTTAAATGAATCAAGAATCTAGTTTGTAAGTATCCAACCATTAAATTTTTTTCAAAACTTTTAAAAGCAGGCGTTAACTTTCTCGAATCAGAAGCACAGTGTATAGGCAGCTGGATCCAGCAAGTAGCTGTCTGCTCTCATTTACTAAGGAAACCAAGAGAAATTTATAGCACTTTATATTTTCCAGAGTCAATGTGGAAATGTATTTTAACTTTCTACTGGAAAAGTATTATATGTATTTTAAATTTCTACCAGAAGAATCAAACAGAGGCACAACAAGTCCCATGAAAAGAACTGAGTCCACTGTGAATTCATACACAGTTTCTTGCTGTACTCAACCCAAACTAACATGCAGAATTTAAGGAAAATAAGTAGCACTTATAAAAGTTACCTTTGTCGATACATTGGTCATTCAGAGTTTTCTATTTATATTTTACTTCCTATTCATATTAAATCTCACTCCAGTTAAATGACTGTCATACGTAGATGAAAAGTGAATAGTTATGGCCCAAAAAGCCCTGAGAAGCTGTTTTCAAAATTCTCACGCAGACCTTATTCTTCCTTCTCCCAGTTTCTTAATCATTTTTTCTAATTAGCCTGACCAGTTCACAAACAGTCTGTTACTTATATGAGGAAGTATCCTAGGATGCTAATATTTATTAATACATTATTGCTAATTCAAGCTTTTGATATGCTCTTTCAGCAATTCTTAGATTAAAAAATTAATGTATAAAATAGTCAAAGTACAAAGTTACTTCCCATGTCCCCTCAGTAAAGTTTTAAGCATCCTTCAGGCTCAGGAGAAATCTTCCTTTCCCCAGTTATAAATCTGTGAATCTTACTTTTAAAAATAATTGAATCCTACCAGTGTAATAAGTGATAAACCTCACTTTTCACTTGTTCTCAATCAAGTGTCTTCAAGAGTTTGACTGCTGCGAGCAGATCATACACTGTTTACTGACTGCTTCTTTATTTTCTTCTTTCTTATGTTTCACTATTTTTAGTCCTGCATCTTCACTCTTACTTTTGCACAAAATAGCATTAGTGCTGTATACCCACAGATGGAATGAATTCTCTATTCAGATAATGTAATAAATACTTGGGGCTTTAATTTTTGCTAATTAAAGTCTTATTCATACCACATAACAAAGTGAGATTTTTTGTAAATAGACCAATGGATTGATTGAGTACATTAAGTATTTTCTGTAGAAATAATAATAAAAAAAAGCCCACTAGTTGATCCAACAAAGCTTTATTAGATTTTAAAACCAAAGAAATCTTGATGTTCCCTAGTGTTTAAGTTTTACCAAATCAATATTTTAACGTTGAAAAGTCTTTCATTGCAGAATTTTTGGATAACTAAATGCAAAATTCTTTTGTCATGTTAGAGAAAAATTGTTTGCTACATGGGGACAACCTCCCTCTCCCCCAAGATGTTCCAAGAGAAGAACATGGGAGAATTTTTTTTCTTTTTTTTTTTTAACTTATGGCAGCTACTGTCCAATAACTCAAGCTGAAGCTTTCAAGGGATAACTTGTAGGAAAAAGACTGATGTGTGGGCTGAGAAATGAAGTCAGCGAGGTAATTGCTTTCATGCAAGCAGCTCAGGTCCTAAGACCACTGCACAGTTTACACTGAAATAATAAACAGATTTTTAGAAGTTAAAGGAGATACAGTTGCAGGACTGTAATACACTGCATGAAAGCAGGGGATACAAATGTAGCATGAATAGTGACATGGCAGTAAGTTTCAGCATAAATGGTGACTGTGTAGGTACAAAGCTGACAGTATATCTATACAATTTTCTTGTCAACTTCGAATCAAGAACATTCTGCACTCAGATTTCAGAGTACCTTTTGAGTTAAACAATGAACTCTTCATTTTTTTTTGTTTTGTTTATTTTGTGTTGTTTGGGGAGGAAGGGAGAGAGAATGAGGAAAATAAGTTTATCTGCTTTTCACATTGTTTATTTGGTTGATTTGCACTTCAAAAGCTGTTTCTGAGAATCCATTGGAACTAGGTTCATTTTCCCCTCCAAATCCCCTCCCCGTGATTTCCAGAGCAGTAGATTCCTTCCCAGCTGTAAAACACATTGTCAGGAAACATATCATTTCTAATTATAACATCTGTGATCAGTAGACTCTCCCAGAGAGAACTGAAGATGAAATGTACAGCCACGTCATTAACCAGCCACACTGGTGAGACGACAGTCTGCTGCTCCTGCCAGCCAGGCTCAGTACAAATTTGGCTGCTGGTCTATTACTTTCCCAATGGCCCCTTATGTCTTTCTTTCCCATGCTTTATTCATAGGATCCTTTCAATTCTCATGTTTGTTTTCATGTCAGAGCTTTGTCTTTAACCCCTGTCACTTTCCATTCTTTTAGTCCCTGTGTGTATTTTCTTCCTATATGTTCTGACTATTCAGTATTCTCTGGAAACTTCAGTGCAACTTCCCCTCCTTTTTTTTTTTTTTAATCTCTTTGCCTTTTGTAGTTGAGAATCTGGATTAGCCTCTTGCCATTTTTTCTAGGTCTCCCTGCATAAGAATTTGTGCATGTTTTCCCCTCTCCCTTTCCTAAGTTCCCTCATTTTCCCTGCCCTGGAAAAAAACTTAATTTCTCCGGATTCTTCTTATCTTCTCTTCTTCCCTTTTCAGGATCTTTCATGGGCTCTGTGAGAACTTTATTTCCCCTATTCTACCAATCTTTCTACACAGGCAAAGAGTTATTTACCAGTGTCTTAAATCTTAAGAGAATGATGAGCCATTAGAAAGCTCTATGATCTACAGGCAATTACAAATATCCTTGCTAGGGTGTTAAATCCCCAATAACCATGACCATTACTTTCCCCCTTCTGTTTTTATTCTGCGGTAATGCAAGACTATCCATCACTTATCTCTCCATTGTTTTGGTGTTACTTCACTGATCATTAAATACTGTGCTCTGCTAAACATTGTCATTATTCTTTTGTTTTCTTTCTTTTTTTTTTTTTTTTTCTGTCCTTCACCTTTTTCTTCCCCATGTTTTCTTCAAAACTTTCTTTAAGTTGGTGATTTTTTCCATTGTAACAATGATGGTACAATTAGCACCGAGAATGCAGATACAGTTGTCTACAATAAAGTATTTATGCATCATACTGATGTTAGTATAAATGCTGCGCCAACACAGCAGCATCCCACTTGACTTTGTCCTGCATTTGTGCTACTGATCAGAACTTCATTTGAGTGAAAACACTAACTTTATACTCAGCTTCAGAATTTTTCTTTAAAAGCTTTCATACATGATTGGTCCTTGTATTGTTTCTGGAGGTACAGAAGATCCAAATTTCTTGGCCAGGGACTATCATCAGCCTCCAGAACAGAGGGTGTATGTTTGACAGAGGAATCCTGCAAGAGTGTATGTCATACAAAGCTGTGACATATAGGCAACTCTGAGTGAGCTTGTTTAGGTACCAGAAATACAGCACAGCTACTCTTGGGTATCACACCTCCCTGTTAAGGATAAATATCTAGCTTCTCATCATCTTATGTTTTCTCACAGTTTATACAACATGAACAAAAGTTGTCTTATTTAATTGTGTGATTCAGTAAGGAGGATTCATTAATGCTTTCTGTGCTTCGGTTACACATCTGAGAAACAATTGCAGTCGTCACCTGTTGCAATTCTGTTATTTTCTATACTCATGTTCATAGTTTGGGGTCTTTTGCTCTCAACACTGTCCCATGACTGAGAGATCAACCATCACATAGTTCATTTCTCCGTGCTCTGTCTTGACTATAGACATAGAGCACTCATTGATCCCTGTGGATATTTTCTATTATATATTCACTTTCCACGTAGTCTGTCAAGAATTCTACCATATTTTCTGGAGCGTTTTATCTCCACTTAATTGCAAAATGTTTAGATTTTATTTCTGCAGCAATAATGGCAAATTGTTGCAATGTGGGTTTCCTACTAACATCCATGAGCTGATAAAAACCCCACCACACAATGACATATTTTGACTACATAATATTAAAGCTAAAGCATAGCCTAATCTAATTTAAATAAACTTTCAAATGTATTCTATTGCTTTGTTATCACCACAGTTTCTTGTAATTAAAATAATGTTATGATTGTTACTCTGATTGCATTATGGTTCTATTTCTCTCCAAGTATTGCTGCAAATTCTACAGGCAATAGGAGAATGGGGAAAAAAAAAAAGACCCTCTGAAAGTATTTAAAAAACCCCACATAAACCTCCTCGGCTGTTAGGCTGTTAAACTACCATTACCAAATGTTCTGTCATTAAGAAATTGTCTAAATCCCTGTTTCTCTCCATGAGAACAAGAGCTGTAAGCACTGTGTCTGCTAGAAAAGCAAGATGTGGGTGTTTTGGTGGGCTGTGTATGTGGGTGTTACTTATCCAGTAGTTTTCTGTTTTTTTAGAACATTATTTTAAGGTTGAAAAGTTCACCCAACATATGTTTAGCAACTTGAAATACATGCATTGCATTTTCTTGAACTTTCTTACTTCTACTACAGAAGTTTTCAAAGTATAAAATCTTCAAATAACTTTTTTCCTTTTTTGCAACATTCCTGCAACATGGGAGATGAATTTACTTTCTGCCCCACAAGTTCTCTCACATTTTAAATGTTCCCATCTGTCACACTGAGACATTTCTTCTGAAGGTTAGCTTTTTTCCTTTTCTTTCTGTATTTCATATGCTGTTTCTATCTTAAATAGGAAAATATTGAATTGTTTTCTTTTGAAATTCCTACTTTAGGTATTCCTGCTGTTCTATTGTTGAATTATAGATAGTTTATGGATTTTTTTTAACATCACCATAGGCTGTGATCATGTTTCATCTCACAAGCTAAATGGCATAGATATTTAGTATTTTTAACACTTTACTAAGTGTTAAAAATGGTCACATGCAGTATTTGGGTGGTAGATCTCAAAGGACAATGTGTCTAGAGCATTCATGAGAAGATGATCTCACATTCAGAACTACTTTAGTGCTAGTGAAAAATTAACATATTTGATTTATATAGGTATTTGAGAAGTAGAATTTACAATGAACTCAATTTGATGTCTTGTTTGTCCATCCAGATTCAGTGGAGCTGCTGTTTTTAGATGAAAAATATAATTGAGATCTTGAGTACCACGGCAACTACAAATCTCCTAGCACTTCAGAGAAATAGGATTATTTACCCTACATTAATGGACATATCAATTGGCCTGTTTGAATACTTTTTAATATTGTTTATGGTTCCTTCATTTTCACGTTATTATTAATTGCTGTTTAGCGTATTGCTATGCTTTGAATATTGTCTTCTTTGAATGATAGATCATAATTTTAAAACAAATTAAGTAATTTTAAAGGTAAGGATTTTTTCATTAAACTTCATTAATTTAAAAAAAAGCAAGGGTTTATACAATATATTTTTTGTCTTAAACATGGCCATTGCATTATTACTTAGTTATCGTATGGTGTCATCTTCTTGTAAAATTGTGTAATTTCTTTCACTCAAGGCCTTATGGCAGCTTTCATTAAAACTTACTTATGTAAGAGAAAAATCCGATAGTCTTCTTGTAGAGGAGTCTGCTTTTCAAAATGCTATTACACTGTCTAGGTATCAAAATCTATTTGAAAATCTAATACACATTCTCATGAAGAACAACCTTGGACAATATTTTTTGAAATTATGCCACAGTAATCCATTCAATAGTTTGTGTATTAAAAAAGTTGTGTTGATAACATTTGCCTAAGGTTGTAAGATTTTGCATATATTAACAAATTTTTGTTGTGACTCCCTGTATAACAATAGCAACCTGACACATGTCGAGTCTTGTTCTACAATGCTTGCTATCTATGCTAACATTACATTGGAATTTGCATGATTCTTTAATACTACTATGCATATTTCTTAGGGGAGCTAGACTTTGCAGATCTAATAAATTGGCAACAAGAGTGACTGCAAATGGCTTGTTCTTGATTATAAAGTGTTTATGACCTAACAATATTTCTGGTGTGATGCAGAAAAATTACTTATGCAATGATCATAATTCAAATTTGATCTATGTATGAAAATTATTTATCTCCATTTTAACTGAGAATAATTTACATGCATTGTATTTTTGCATGACGTTCATTTGAACAGAAGCCTGACACTGATGTCTAGGACTTTGACCACCATTTGTACAAAGATGTTCTGAGACCATGCACAAGACAGACTGAGACCTAGAGCGATAGTTTCTGTCACACAAATATAAATTGTCCAGTCTGACTTTTTCAGGGAATGGTAATCTCATGAATCCAGATTGACACAACATGCTAATAGCTTTTTGAGCTGATTGCTGTGACAGGTTTCCTACTTTTTGCCTGAATGTTGTGAATGAACCTCAGGCTTTTATTATGATCCTTCTGCCTCTCGTGAAGCCACAGACTTTTAATGACACTAGACACAGTTGTTATGAGAGTTTTGACATAATTTTGGGAGCCCTGTGACTGATCTATCTCCACATGTATTTTAAAAGGACTATATTTGAGCTGCATTTGTAAGCTATCTGAATCATTTTAAGGTTTATATCTATTACGTTTTCACTTTCACAAGACAATGGCATTCTGTTTTGCAAATATTACATTTAGAGAGGGGATTAGACTCATGGTTATTTAAAATGACTGTTTAAGATAGTTCATTCAACATAAGTTATGTGTTTCTGATTCCAGGTGTAGTAGGCAGAAGACATTTCTAACAGCGAGAGGTGACTTTGTAGCTCTGTACTGGACATTACAAATTGAAATAATTATGGAAAAGCCAGAGAATGTTTTAGTGTATTTATGGTGAAAGCTACTTATTAAACAAAAGAGGAAATATAACAAGAGAGGATCTTGTTTTTAAGAGTAATTTTACTGCACTTTAGCTTTACAAGCTGAAGTCCATTCAATCAGTTATGTGTCTCCATGGCACAGAATATTTAATTTTCATGATTAAACAATAGAAACAGTCAGTGACTTTTACAAGCAAGTGTCATTGCCTGTGGCCATACTGGGCTCACTGATGACATAGGCTTCCCATTAATTTTCCAAAAGAAAAAGGAGGCATTTCATGAGTTTGGATCTGTAGTTCAGAAATACTTTTGAGCTTAGCATGACTATGATTATTTTACAAGCAAATTTTCTAATGTTGGTTGAAAAGATTTTGGTAAATAGAGATTAAATATAATTTGACAAAACAGCTGGAAAATATGAGAGCTTTTTTCCTTATCAACTACTTATCATAGGTGCTGTAAGTCTGAGAGAAGTCTTAGTAACGATACTCAACTTGAGAGCCATGATGAGCAGAACAGAATCAAGAAATATTTTTAAAAAGTTTAGAGTATTGTCAGTTATTTTCTACTTTCAAGTTGACATGTTACACTATTTATGATTCAGTTTCTGTCATCAGCATTCAGGTAATAAGCCAGATTAATTAAATATCTCTCACTGATTTAGCTTGTTTTGAGTAAGATCTTTATACTTGCTGGTGAAATAAATTTTTATGCCAATCTAGGCAGTATTTTGAGACTCCAGATTCATCATAAAATGGTTATCCAGGGGGTAAAAGTGATATATTGTTTCTAGCTTACAGCACCTCATGCCTAAAGTGCAGAGAGCTCCTCCTGCTAGGGCAATGCAAGCTAGGTTCTAAAGTCTTCTATAGGAAAAAAAAACAAAACAAAACAAAAAAAAAACACCAAGCCACTTGTGTGAAAGACAATTGAGGGCTTCCCAACAAAAGAAAAGAAGTGATCTGCAGCTAGCATTGAGTCTTTCTTGGTGGTCATTAGCAGTCCCTCTCTTTTTTAAAAGACACACAGATGAAGAGTGTATCGTCGGTGTGGTTAAAGTATTGGATTCTAAAGAGCAATGGGGATAAGTGGAATGCTTGCATTAAATCTTTAGAAAGAATGAATTTTTTATGAGACTACAATTAAGATTGAAATACAACAGAAAGCGGAAAAATGGCAGCATTTGGTCCTTATGCCAATCACAGAATTTTCTTGCCTTAAGACCAGAAAGTACAAGCGAGACATTGCTATTTCTGGGTAATTTCCCTAGTCATAAAGTCTGAGAGTTATTTTCTGTCCTAATGTCCTTATGGCTCTTGTTCCCACAGCTGCAGCATTATGCTAATTTCCTGTAGGAAGCAGAAAGGAGAATTCATAGAATTATGAATTCTTTACCTTACATGCAAATGCATCTCAATTGTTTTGCACTCTTTATCAGCTGTCATTAAATTACTGTACAATATAAAAAGTAAATGTCCAACATCAGACCAGTAGAGTGACATTTTGATTCCAGGATAATCTAATTTTTCCCACTAAGTGGGGTAAATATTCTGACAATCTTGAAGATATGGGATATTAGAGAAGAGGATGCAAGTAGCGACTCAGAAACAGTGAAATAAATATTTATAATAGAAATATAAAACATTTATGATCTTCTTATTTTTTTTTTCTTTTTTTACTCACTGTGCTTGTTAAATTATAGCATAATATATTTGGATTTGTTCAGCTCTCCATACTTTAATATTTAGAAGATGCATAGTGTTAAAGCAATAAAAGATTAATTTGAGAACAGAGTTTTAATATTAAACTAAGACATAAAATACTATTGCTTTTAAAATGCTTGCTGGTATTTACTTCTGAGATAGCATTTCAAGACTCAAGGTAGTAACAAATCAAAACAAAATTAAATTAAAAATTTTAGAAATAAAATGCTATACATTTTATTAGAAATGTCAAATCCACTGTGAAGTTGCTCATGATATTTTTAGAATTTTAGAGAGAAGTAATTCCACTTATTCTATGGAAAAATAGATTTAAATTTGTAACACTTTGGAATAATTGTCATATAAGATAAACAACAATATTTTGTTAAACTTTCAGAAAACAATGCATTGCCACCTGAGAAATGGACTGAGACTTTTTTGCATCTGCAGTATTGAGAAGTTTCATACATATGGAGTTCACAGTGACTTAATAAATATGTGGTCATGTTATTAAGATTAGTTATGAATAATCAGGGATAAATAACCCTGAATCTCCAGTTTTTAAGGAAGTAGATAAAGGGAAATGACTTAAAAGATAAAAAGGAGATAAATAAAACATTATGATGTTCAGCTGAATTGTATAATACATAGAATAACTGCAGATACGGGGTGAAGCGGGTGTTAAACAAGCATCATAAGATCTTTGTTTTGTTTCAATGTAGAAGATGAAAGATTTTTAAATCTTCTTCTGAGAGAAGATTTTACCACTCAAATCCCATATAAAAAGAAAACTTAAGCTGGTCCAACAATTCTGTTGCCAGTTCTACTACAGTCCAATGAAGCTCCTGACAGGACTGCAACTTTATACTTCCTTTAATCCTGAAAGTGCTAATTAAAAAAGTGAAAAGAGTAGAAATAATATTAATGGGTATATTAACGATAAACACTGATTTAAAGATTTCTTTAGCTTATTCAGTGTCTTATGAGGTTAGTTTTTGCTACATTTTCTATGCTAAATAATCTTCTGAAATGTCTTTTTTTTTTTCCTTCTGAAATTTAGGAAGGAATACATCTTGTTAGTCACAAGAATTTATGTATATTCAGGTTTCTCAGGTGGTCTCAGACCTAATATTCTCTTAGGATAGGAGGAACCACAATTCCTCAGTCCCTGGCTTGAGGTTCCAGTGATTTGGAGATGTGGACAGAGTGATTACCATTGAGGCAAAAAAAATATTTGAGTTACAACCTTCTCCATGCTGGTTGTCAGTTTCCCCGAAGTTCCATTTGATCTCCTAAAATTTAGGCTCTTGACTTTACTGTTCATCTGGCCCATATCTCCCAAGATTGTGAATTCCACCAGAGTATGATCACTGCAGCCCAGGTTACCACTGTTTTTCACCTCTAATTCCTTGGTCTGTGTTGGTGACCACAGGTCTAGCAATGTGTCTCATCTGGTTGAGCTGTCTGTCACCTAGATATCTGAATTATCCTCAATGCGATCCAAGAGTCTCCTGTACTGCTTACAGTTTTCTGAGCTGCTGAAGTCCCCTAGCACGATCAGGTCCTGCAAACATAATCCTTCCAATAGCTGAAGTGAGAACAACCTCCCCTTATCAGGCAGTCTGTAGGAAACACCACCTACAAGGTTTCCTTTGTTGTCTTAGCCTGTTCATCGCTTCTCTACTGTACCTTCTCTTCCTTAAGTCCTATATCTGCACTGACACCTTGCAGTCCTCCTCTATCCTGTCCACATTTTTCTGTCCCAAAGTCAGCAGGAGCAGGGTACACGAAATGAGCTCTCCTCAATGGAGTTCAACCACAGAGGGCAGCTTCTCTCTCCTATGATGTATAACTACAGTGGAATAGGGACCTCAGCCTCCCCTATGCTCAAATTATGAAAGAATTTAGACAGGCTTTTCATTAATTCAGTTTTAAGAAGCCAAGTCCAGTTTTTAGCTATCCCATGACCTGCATAGTTAATCTGAATCAGAATTTCTTAAAAAACTGATAAAGGGGAAAATATACAAGTAGTTCACATTCATGCAGCACATATAATGGACAATAGTAAAAGGAAAGGCCACCTAACAATTCAGTATTTTATAATTAAAACTATGAGCAATTGTAGATTTAGTGTCCGATGCTTACTCAGTCCTTGCTGAGATTTTAGATGCAAATAGCTTTTGCATCAAAGAAGACACAAAAAGTAAAAAAGGGCATAGAGATGATTTTGCTTTTGAACCCAGCTTTATACAGAAGAGTAAAGGTATATGGAAGCAGTTCTTCTAGGTCTTATTTTAGCACCTGATCTATGAGATTGTTCTCCCTCTTAATCTGGCTATCAGAAACTTTTTCCTACTATTACCCATAACATGACCTCTAAGGTTCTATGAAACACATACTGAAATTTATTTTAATCATTACAACATAATACGGTACAGAGGAGAACATTTTGATGAACTGTGGATAATCTTTCTTTGTTCCTATGAAAGAACGTGATAGTCTGCTTCATTTAATACACTCTGCTTTTCCATAACAGTCTTTTCAAGGAATGTAATTAAGATTAGTGACTAGCTATTCCTGAGGAAGAAAAAGTATACTGCGCATACATTTACAGAAAGAGGCAACAAAAAAGGTTTTTATTGCCTGGTCTTTTTCTAATTGTGACATGTTATGTATTTTTATGTGTTAATATATCAAGTGCTTTCTGTTTCTTCAACATTAACTGTTTTAGCATCCTGCTGCAGCAATGGCTGTTATGGAAAATGGTAGCATAAGTGAAAAATAAGACAAGTACTACTTTTTTTTTGTTCTGAAACAAAGATAAAGATATAAGTAAAATAAAAAAAATCCCTTGGGTTCACCCTAAAGCTTTTCTTTTTCATGTGTGACTCAAATCTAGAGATTTCACTAGGTATATAAACAACAACAGTCTCATGAATAAGAAGCTTTTTTAAGAGTTCAGTTCCATGTGAGTCATAGCTCTGAATCATAGAAAACTATAGTATCAAATAGCTTTCCTCCTACAGTGTACATTGGGAAAAAAAAGGAATAAAGAAAGCAAGTCAACCTTCTCATTTTACTGCATTTGCATATGAGGAAAACATTAATATCCTATTACCGTCTTCCTCCTGATGTGTCTGTAGAAATCCCATAAATTAGATTACTTCTTTTAATCTATGCTAGCAGAAGGCCTAAGGAAAACAGATAAAGGAGGAATCTTTAAAGAAAATTTTGCTTTCTGTCCTCAGTATTTAAGGGAAATGCTCCACAAACAGATGTTAGCTAGGAGGAAACCCAAAGATCAAAAGGAAACCCAAAGATGAAACTCATGAATCCTGTCACAGGGATTCTGGGACATCTAAACATCTCAGATGGGTTTAAAAAAACCCACACAAGCCACATGAAAAGAATGTCTCAATTCTGAGAGGAAACATAAAAATAAGATATGTTAAGATTTCAATTCTGCCTCCATTTATGAGTGTACATTTATTAACTGTATTTGTTCAGCCGGTGTCACAGTATATTTCTTGAACACTAATTATCACACTGACTATCTTTTAAATGTATTTTTAGAATTTTTAAGTCATATGAGCACCAGAATATTAAAAAAAAAATCTGTTAAATAAGGATACTGCCCATGTCCAAAAAAACAATGAAGGGGAGATAAAGAGAAAAAAAATAAAACATGAATTGTCTGGTCAAATCCTCTGTGAACAGATCTTTTAAAAATGTATCAAGCTTGCCTAATAGGTTGTTGTTTTCCTAAAGACATAGTAGCTTTCAGAACAAGAGGACAAGATAACCATCTTTCATTCTCTGAACAGGTCTACGTAATATTAAAGAGAGATTAAGTCCTTGGGAATTGGATTAGAGGTTAAAAAAATTTAAGAATTGATCTGTCTGGTATTATTTACCGTCTAAAATAAAGACCAATTTTTTCTTGATCTAAACTCTCCAATAACGGAACCATCCTTTTCTATTTATAAGCTAACATTCTTCATTATGGAATAGTTATTTTCAGCAAAGAGTATTATTTTGAGACCTGTTTTGGTTACTTGAACTGATATTAGTATGGGTTGTTCTCAATATTTTCATTAGTGCTACTCAAATAAAGGCTAATATAATGCTGTAATATTAAAAGCTGAATGAGCTGTTACAAGACAATGTGTACTTCTCCCTGTTGATATTTCTGAGCCATGGATTTCCCCCTCCTTAAATTGGTGCAGGAATTAATGTGGTGCTGTGGTGAACTAGGTGTAGGAACTGAGTAAAAATCAGATATTTTTTTTTTTGTTATTATTATTTTAAATCATGGTATTTTTTACCCAGAAGAAGTTTCCTGAGTGAGCTCCCCAAACTGTTGCCTGAGGACCTGAGTTGGTAGTAGATGAGCAGCAGTTCTTTCTCCCATTTTTCATAGTCTTTGTTGCCTGCTTGAAGGGACTCTGAAACCTTAGCTGGGGGTTGCAGTTTAACGTCGTGTATAACGTAAAGTAACTGCAAGCTGCTGCTGCTGAAAGTAGGATCTGGGTGGTCATCCCTAGACATATGATACAGACTAAAGTCCATTACACTAAACATATCTAATTCTGCTTTTTGCCCAGAACTCTCTAAACAGATCAGTGATGCTGTATGGAGTTAAAAGCTGCAGTCCAGTTTCTTTGACCTCATATTTTTAAGGGTTGAATGAGCCTATGACACCCATTTTAGATATTTCTTACAAGAACAAGTAATGTGTAAGAAGTATTTTTTGCAGCTGTGTCTTGAGGGTTAATTTTTTGAGAAAACTGATCAAATTGTAATGAGATGAACATATGTAACTGAACTCAATGACAGCATGTAAGAACAACTGAAGTGAGAGATGTATTTTTTTACATGATAATGAGGACAAATTGTCTCCAAGGTTATATGAATCCTCTCGGGTCTTCAAAATTGTTGATTTGCGTCTTTATCAGGAAGTGTAGTGATGAGAGCTAATGGTTATAAACTGAAAGAGGGGAGATTTAGATTAGATATTAGGAAGAAATTCTTTACTCTGAACATGGTGAAACACAGGTTGCCCAGAGGAGTTGTGGATGCCTTATTCCTGGAAGCATTCAAGACCAATCTGGATGGGGCTTTGAGCAACCTGCTTTAGTGGGAGGTGTCCCTGACCATGGCAGGAGGGTTGGAACTTGGTGATTTTTAAGGTCCCTTCCAACTCTAACCACTCTATGATTCTATTATTTAAATCCACTAGAAGATAAAGAAGGAAGATTCCTCTTTAGTGCTCAAAGTTTCCTCTTTTTTTGCACATAAGAATAAAGTGATAAATGAAATCTTACTTCCTCACAGCCCAAGGAATGACAGATATCACTAATCAAGGAAAGAATAAGGGGACTGAAACGGACTGATTGTTGAAATTAAATAAAAGATTTGCTTTCTCACGCAGTTCATCTGAATATGAGGGTTAGGATGAAACAATTAATCATTTATGTCTACCTCCCTGTGATGTCAAAGAAGCTCAGGGGAATCTGACAGAGGTATCTGATTAAAATGCTTGTATGTAAAGACAGCAGAGTTCAGCAAGTCTGTCTGCTAAATGGTTTGAAATTTGGCTTCCTAGCAATACCAGTTTGCTAGTCCTGTAGCAATGTATGCTTTGCAAGTAATCATAAGTACCTTATGAAATTGCATATGGTTTTCATGATATCTTAAGTAGTAGAATGAGTAAGAACTGCAACACATTAAAGACTCAGAATATTCTGAAACTACATTACTTAATCTCAGGGGTTTTGTTATTGACCACATACCTTTGAATAGACCTTTTCATTGAAGTATGTCTTGTTTCTCATTTAAATATGCCTAAGCATTCTTCAAAAGCAAGTAACAATTTCCTTTAATAACTATTTTTCCACTTGGAGAAAAACAGTTGCCAATTTCAGGAAAAGGTTGGGGTTTTTTTGAAAACATTTTTTATCATTAAAAAATAAAAGCAATAATGTTTTCTGACAATTTCATCTATTTTGTCTTTCTCTGTTAAGTGTGTTGTTTTGTTGTTTCTGAAAACTTACAGACTCCTAAGTATGTATGCTCACTCTTCTCCTGATAAAAGCACCTGATACAGCATTTCATATGCTGGACTGAAAACTGGAGGCAGTCAAAAAAAAAGACAGAAAAATGAAAATCAGTAGATGCACATGTGCATACATATATACATACAATCAACACTCAAGAGTGTAACCTTTTTAAACATGAAGATTTTTTCTTTGCTTTTTTTTTTTTTTCCCAAGGACCTATGTCAGAAGGTGATTTTGATGTTGTTGAAGAGAGATTATCCCACCTGTGCTCCTTCTGAGAAGTAAAAAACAACATATGCAGATAAGTATGAAACTGAAACTATCTTTTTTTAACTATAACTCTTGTAAGTAGGACTTGCTGAACCCATGATAGACTATAAGATGTCTTTGGATGTAGATCATATGCCCATGGGTAGAAAAAGAGTTTTAAAAGCCATACCTAAGTTAACAAATGCAATTTCAAATATATAATCATTTCAGCTGGCGTTTACCAAAGTATTCATGAAAAGGAATACTTTTTAAAGACGCTTCCCCACGGCTTCAGTATTTATTTTAACGGTTTACTAGACAAAATATGTTTTGACAACCTGAGAACCTTCAGTTGCCATGCAGTTTTAACCCAAATGCTAGTTTGACATTTTCCTAAAGTTCTTTGGATGTGATCTGAAAGCAATTACATTTAATGAAAGTCTCCTAATAATGCTGAGTTTGATTCATTGCCAAAACTATTTGTTTTAAAGTAAACAAAAACCGTACAATGTCTTTACTGTCATTTACTGAAAAATATTACTTAAGGTCTTGATTCCATGAAGTATTGAATGACATGAGCTTGAGTCTCAAGCCATGTTAAACAAGAATGGAGATCTGCACGTTTAAAATCAATTACATGCTTACATGCTTTTCAGGATCAGAGCCAGCATGGTCAGCACTAAGCTTCATTTTACAGATAGGTAATTTTGTATTGCCTTTGTAAAGTTTATAGTGTTGTATTTTCTTATAAGGCGTATCTGACTGTTTTGTCTATCTCAGTCTGATTCACTTTAGCAAATAATTAAACCCTCTTTCCAGGTCACTCAACTGGATACACGTTGTTGTATGGTTAGTCATGTAAGCATTTTGTTCCATTTTTTGGAACTCATATTAGAAGCCCTTCTGACATTGTCTTTTTTGCCAGAGTAGCTTCTTTTTCCTCTGCCTCCCCTCTCCTTCCCATTGTTATAATATCTCATTAGTAGTCAAAAGAGATAGTCTTAAGGGACTGTTCATACCAAATTTAACTCATCAAGTTTTGCTATACAACTTGAAAGTACCTGACTTCGTAGCAAAAACTGTTGTGAAAATGCATATTTTCAGCATGTGGCAGGTTCTTTATTAAACTTAAGAGAGTTCACTTTATTGTGGTATTCCACCTGTGTCTATTAAAAAGTAATTTCTGCTTTTTTCTCTGGAGTTTATTGTTTGCTTCAAAAGGGAAGGTTACATATTAAAACTTATATTTAAATGAAATACATAATCACTATGTTCTGGAGCACCTACTATTTAGTATGAGAATATTCTTAGAATGTGAATAATTTACCTCAACTTAGACTTGTTGAAGTTTGGGTTTCTAATATACACTAGATTTCTAAACATATTTTGCTCCTTCAGCGTGCAATTCATTTCACCTCTCTAAGACATTTTTTCAGACTATATGACTCTTATTCTACACATTTATGTTTCCTATCATTGATTTTGGCAGAAACTTCATTACTAAACTATACTACTGTAATCTGTCAGTTGTCTAGCACTAAATGAGCTGAATCATGCCAACAATGCACACCAAACCCATACTTTGATATTCAGCATTTAGTACCTTTCAATGAAAGATTTAGTGCTTTTCTGTTTCACTTTGGGATTTATTTTATGCTTTTACAAGTTTCACCAGTTGTAGAAAAGACAGCTGAGAGCAGGGCAGGTGAGGTTCAGGGACCTGTACTATTGGCCAGTCGTCTGTCTGGCATCTCTTTCCAGGGGCTAAAGTGTACCTTCTGTCTTGTGAGTCGCTGCAATGCACTTACTGCCAGAGTGAAGGCAAGGTTGGTCCCTCACTCCCTGGAAGGAGAGACCACCTTCATTAATCATACTTCCTTAATGAGTTGAGCAGTGTTTTGAACACTGCTAAATCATCTCTTGGGATTACATGCTATCTGCAGTAAAAGTGGCAAAGCCAATGTGTTAGATATTAATCCAAAAGTTCATTTCAGTGTGAAAATGGATTTTTAAAAAAGATTCCCATAGGCGTATTTTCATATCTAACAGCTTAAAATGTAACTTTTTTTGCCCGCATCTCACTTTCTGGAGTGACAGCTATTCAGTAGCAATCACTGTCTCTTTTCTAAACATCCACTCAGCCTTAATAGAAATAAGGTTTGGAGCATTTTTCTCATTCTGGTTTTCAGTTTCTTTAAGGTCACAGGTTAGGACTTTTCCCTCTTGAAATCACTCAAATTCCAGTGAAACAAAATATAAATTATTTACAAAGTGGTGGTCTCAAGTTTTCCATATGTTTGTTTTCCTAACTATTCTATATTCTAATTTCTACAGGAATTATGTCTAGATATAACTTTTTTTTTTATCTGACAAGGCTTATTTCCTCTCATTCATAGCACCTCAAATTGCTTGGTGTTTCACTAAATATGGATTGTTTAAATTTACAGTATGATACAGAAAAATTCTTGAGAACTTTGAGAAAATTCATTGATAAATTACTTCAGCACAGCCAGTCTACTAAACAAGTACTTTTCTAGATTGAGAAGTCACAAGAGTTATTATGTAGCATTAAAATATATAATTTGATGTTCCACTGTATAGTTTTCATTGCTGTTAGTCTGCTATTTTATGTCAAATAACAGAATTGCATATTATTCCATATTTTATAACATCTTTTATAAAATACATATCATAACAGGTTACATACTATACATTAGGTCTGGGTACCTCAGTATGGAACACGACAGTCACCTTCCCTTGAAAATGACAAGGAATGACAGATAAAACATTTTGAAACATAAACAAGACATTTTCTGTACTTGTAACTCTAGCCTCAAACTGTCTAGTCTTCATTTTTCAGTATATTAGATTACATGATGATCTCTATTTTGCTGTCCACTGTCTCCCTAAAGAATGTTATGCTTTATTGGTCTTCAAATATGGAATTGCCCTCTACTAAATATTTGTATCTGAGTTTATTTTTTTCTCAGACATATTAGCTTGCATTTTCAAAGGCTGAATGAATTTCTGTTGTTTACCTGCAGACATTTTAGAATTAAAAACTCTTGCCACTCTGTGTTAGTTTGCTGTTGTTTTTTTTTTCTTTACCCTCTCTGATGTCTATAATGCTTCCTATTTTTGTACTAGTTTAAAATGTAACCTGTTTGTATTTATCTTTTCAGCTAATCAGATCATTAATTAAAATAATAACTTATGTCAAAATATACAGAGGATGCTCAAAGGTCATCAAAAATAGATAGTGTTTACCTTCCACAGTTATGCTATTACGTTTCATGCCTTTGATTTTCAGTCTCTTTGCTTGTGAGTTTCTTGAGATCTTTTTTTTCTGTAAAAAATAAGATACACAACGGTGAAGTAACCAAAGGCATTGATCAAGGGCATTTATCTAGGTTTGAGCCACAGAATCAGGAGATCTGCTACAGTTTTTGTTATGATGAAATTTGGTTTTGTATCCCTAAATAATTACCTAAACAGATATGGAAAACAACATAGAAAAAAAAGTTCTAGGGAGATGACCCCTTCCTGGATTCATCCTGCATTACAATTTTCAGCTAGTTTTGCAGACCATTGTATAGTATTCATAGGTTGACACTTGCAGCTTGGATCAGTCCCTGTTTTATACCAAGGTCCTGTTCTCCAAAATGTTATTTGTCCATGCCTGTAGGATCCTTCCTGGAGTGGACCACAAAATCTCAACCCAGTCTGACCCTATGAGTTGGTCAGAAAGAGAAATCCCAGAATAAAGTAATATGAAAAGAATCAGGTTAGTAGTCCTATAGCAGAAATGAGTAAGTGGACAAATATTACAGAAATTAGTCAGTAGAGAAACGTGTGTCCATCAAGAGACCTCCAGATAAGTAGGCCCAAAGGTCTGTAACATAAGTATCATGTCAGAAATCGCTCTAGGTGCTCATCACGCAGGTACAGAAAGATTACTGACAAGACAGCCAGCAAAAGAAGAATGGTCCAATGGACTTTGGAACAGTCTAGTTAAAGGAACTCAAGCTGTAACTGCAAGTGCAACTCCTAGGCACAGCTTCTCTGCCACTGTGTTAGTGATTAATCATCTATGCACAAGACTGTCCCAGTTTAAAAAAAAATTCCAGGAAATATGCTCACCCCTGAGTAGATTTGTACTGTGCTTCATACCAGCCTGACTGGATGGCAGACCAAAAGCTTGTCAGTGGAGCCACAGGACAAGCTGTGTTCTCCAGGACTTGTGAGACCCTGGCTGTTGGAGCAAATTCAATAAGCAGCCTGGTGACTGTCACTGAGGTGGTGTATGGACAAATCTGTGAAGAGGAGGCAATCTCCAGAGACAACCACACAGAGCATTGCAATACTCAATTACAACAATAATGGTCAACCTAGTCTTGTGGGAGGTGTCCAGGTGTCTCTGCCCATGGCAGGGCGGTTGGAGCTCAGTGATCTTTAAGGTATTCAATAAGAATGGGTAATTACAATTAATAATGGGCAGCCACGGGAACAGAAGTAGCCAGGGTGGCTAGTCTTGTCTGGGAGGGCAGAGCATCAGTTCATCCCATTGGCATGGAGGCATAGCCCTTTACCCAACACTGAATGATTATGTGGGATTTAGCAGCAGGTGCTATATATGCCATACCAAGAGGGAAACATAAACAGCTTCAACAGATGAAAGGATTCATAAAAGAGGTTCTTTTGCAATAATGCTGTGTTTGTTGCAAAGTAAAAGCTGTCTGAATAGCCTTTAGAGTAACTTAGCAACACTTTTCTTCTTTGTCTTTCCTCTATTTCTTCTATAAAACATCTCCTTAAAGAAATACTTCTAGTTAAACTTTCTCATCTGGGCTCAGTTACGATCCTTAGCTCAGGCCATCTGTCATTTAGCTCATCTGCTGTTACTGATGAAACTGACCCCAGAAGTAATATCTGAAGACTCTTAAACTTGGGGGCATATGGCATCTGAATCTGATTTTACAGCTCAAAGCAATTACTACTGGTAGCTCACCTGGTTATTTATTGCCCAAATACCTTGCATTTGTATGTATATACTTAAGTACATGAATACTTCCTTTAAAAAAAATCTTATTATCCACCTTGTTCCCTTAGGGCACGCTCTTTCCTATTTATCATCACTTTGCCTTTGTATACATCTATGTCTCTAAGAACCAAGGGCTCTTCAAGCTGTCTTAACATGAATGTGTAGTAGTTTGAACCTTACCTCTGAAATTAACTTGTTTTTTGCCAAGATCCATAAAAGAGTCCAAAGACAGCTTTTATGACTTAATATTATAATTATATCAGAAATCCTTGGTTTTATTTGGCAGGAGTCTTTTTAAATGGTCCTATCTTGAAAGCATAATTTCAACAATAGATTGATCCCAATAGCATTTTAAATCTTTGGGTTATCTATTTCAGGTAAAAATTAAAACATTCTATTATGTATCTACGGAATGGAGTGCAATGTTTGAGGCATTTCAGCTTGTTGGAAAGTGGCACAAACAATATCTGTTTTGTAAATGGCTTTTTTAATGGAGTGCAAAGCAGTGTATGTAAATGTTAACATAAAGGAATATAAAGCATATGGAGAACTACAACAGAATATGCATGCAAGTTCATAATAGGGACTTTGACAAAGGATTTTGATCTCAGAACTGGGAAATGGTACATAAAACCCAGTATTTTTTCTACTCCTTTGTGGTGTGCTTTTGTTCTTTTCAGTCCCACTAAATTTTTCTGTCTTATTTTTCAGATGGTTAATCTTCTCGTGCAATCATATTGCAATGTTAAAATTTGGGGGGGTTCAGTACTTAATTTCTTTTCTTGGCTGGACAAATTATCCTCTTGTCCCCTGCAGCCAACTATAATAATTTCCAGTGAATGCAGTAACGAGGGCAGAACTGATTAACTGTAGGCTTCCCTCCTGCTAAACACAGCCAACAAGCTGCCTGTCAGTACCTAGGAAGATTTTCTAGTTTTTTTTTTTTTTTTTCAAAAGTAATGAATAATTTTCTGATCAGAGGTTTATGTTCCTGTCAGTAATGAATATATGGATAGATGAGTTATGTGCAGCTCTGCTAATTGCACAGTTGAGTTTAGACATAGAATCGTGTCATTGGCAGCAGGACTCTACCAGCAAAGCATGCTTCTGTGGTTGTCTACTCTATTAAATTTACCCTGTTCTGGAGACCAGCTGTTCTTCATAAAAAGATGCTGCATAGTCTCAGCTTTTACAATTGAATCCTTTAGCACTAAGAGGAATAGTAGAATTAATATGCTATACTGAGAAAGGATAGGAAATATTGGCTTAGACACATAATGCATTTCCTCTGTGCCGTGTTGTACAAATGCTTCTCTCTTCCCTATTTTTAGAGAAGTCTGGAAAAGCTAGACCAGAAATAAGACCAGTAGTGTTGCAATGGTATGGACAAACAGGCTAAAATCTCTGGTAGAAAAAAACAGAGTACCTCTGAAGATATTGATGTCTCCATGGAGCTACTTGGCTAATAACTTGGTTATGCTCATGGAATGTCAGTATTGCAGCAAACAAAAGCAGCTTAATTCCTCTGTGTAATTCTAGATACCATTCTTCAAATTTATATTAGTTAAAATTGATTCCAAAGAATATTCCTGGATAGCAAAGGTTCTATCTGAGAAATTACTATAATGGCCAATATTTGTTTTTTCTAAAATTATAGCAAATTGACATTAAAAATGTAGCATCTTAAAGCAACAGTTGTGAAGGCTTAAAAATGCATTCTGGGTAAGACATTAATGAACTTGGCCTCCTTGTTTGCATTTTGGGGTTCAGTTTCTTTTGAAAAACAAACTTTTCTTGGTAAGACTACCAAAAATATCAGAAATACCATCACTGAAATATTGCTAGTCGAATCATTGCTTCTAGTATCTTAAAAATAGATTAAAAGATCATGGCTTGTTTAGCTTAACAAAATAGTGACAGTAAAGAGGATTTATCTATATAAATACATCAGATAGGTAAACTTCAGGGAAGCAAAGGAGGTATATAATCTAAAAAAAAAAAAAAAGATGTTGACAAATGAACAAATGTACAAGTACGAACCAGGAATAATTATGGGCTGAAAATTGGAGGAAAATGTGTAAGTTTTGGAGAAATGTGATTTTCTAAAAGAATAATAAGGAGAAATAAATGTTACCAGTCTTGAAAAGGAATCTGTTATGGGTCAGTAGAACAGGATTATATTATTTGGTTACATGAGATAGAAGAAAACTTGAACACAGGATGCCATTTTTATACCTAACTCCAGAAAGTTTTTGTTCTTTTGATTCTTTTTCACATGTTATTAAATAATTTTCACTATAGGAACAAACAAATAAACAGACATATAATGTTCTGTACACTCTTAATAAAAATGTGGCATTCTTATGGAAATGACAGACTCTGTGTACTCTCTCCAGCCTCAATTTTTTCCTGCTTCCAGTAGCACCTCCTGGGGTTACCCACTCACACTATAAACTTAGAGGGTAAAGCAAACTTTCCAAAGGAGTGTAGCTACAGTATTGATCAATTCTCCTTGTGTTCTTTGAAGCCTGGCTTGCCCTTAAGGCCTGACTTTGCTAGTCGTGTGCTTCAGATACAAGGTTTTTGTGATAAGATTTGCATTCTCCCATTACATGTCCCTCTCCAATACCGGTGATTTTTTTAAACGTTTGTAGAGTTACATTGTTAGGAATGTAGAAACATATTTTGCTTAATTACTTTCCCACAATGAGTTTGAAAATTAGACTCAAATTCTGCCTTTTATGCTGCACTTAAGAGTGCTATGGATAATGAAGCAGAAAGAAGGGGAAAAAAAAACAACTGGAAAACAAACAAACAAAGCCAGGATGAAAAATTAAACAGCAAGCAGAGAGAATGACAAAAGAATATTACTTAGAGATGGATGAGAGTGCAACATGAAATGAATTAAAAAACAGCTGCAGTGTTTTAGCCTTAATTTTTTGCCATCTTAATTTTTGGAAAATATGGTGAAAATCTCTCCTATTGTTTCTACTGGAATAAAAGGATTCTTCCTCAAGCACAGCACACCTAAAATTTCAGGTTTCTAAAAAGCTTGGGATTTTAAATTTATTTAGAAAACCATTTTTTTTTTTCTGGTGACATTTCTAAAAAGCCTAATGCATGCCAAGTATTCTCTTTGATGAGAACAATTTGTACCATCTTGAGGTTTGAAAGTATATTGTCAGCCACTGGTGAAGTAGCATACAGGCACGTAAAACCTGCCTGACCTGGGTTGTAGAATGTATAACAAAGAGAAAAGGTCAGCTCTCTTGGCCTTGCTGTGGCTGGTTCGTGTTGCACTTCTGGTCTTTTGTGTTCTGGCCATATCAATGCCTCTTTAGGATGTTGTGTGAGAGCCTCCTTCCCGACCATCCCTCTGATCCTTTTTCTGTCTTGCAACTCCCGAAGTGAAAAAAAAATTCTGTGAAAGCTTGTAGTCAAAACATTTCTGCTGATGATTTAAATGCTGCTGAAGAGAAGGACTATTATAAAGCAATATGTGTGTCCATGAAGCGTGACTGGTATAGGATCAAACTGAAGATTGCGTGTGGGTGTTCTGCTGGGGACATGGATTGCTCCAGGTTATATACATACAGGAGCACATCACAGCACCTGTTGTTCTGTCTGGATAAGGATGAGAGACAGATGTAGCCTTTAGACTTCATGTCTGATACTTAAATTGTGTATGTAATGAGGAGTTATCTTTTCATTTGAATAGCACCGGGTCACTCGGGCAAGAGTTACATTTAATGTTAGACTTACTTCAATTGACAAAAGAGCAACAAGTATCAGGAATGGTCAGAAAGTCTAGACTTGAACACAGCAAGACGGATAAGCTCCATGACCCTTTTTAAAACGTCAGAGAGAAGGAGACACATAGACAGATAAGAAAAGGACCTGGGGGTATTGGTCAACTCTTGGCTGAATGTGAGCCAGCAGAGTGCTCAGGTGGCCAAGGCGGCCAACAGCATCCTGGCCTGTATCAGGAATAGCATGGTAAGTAGGTCTCGGGAGGTGACTGTCCCCCTCTACTGGGTAGTGGTGAGGTCCCACCCGGAGTACTGTGGCCAGTTTTGGGCCCCTTACCACAAAAAAAGACATTCAGGTGCTGGAGAGGGTCCAGAGAAGGGCAGCGTGAGGGGTGAGGGGTCTGGAGCACAAGTCTTCTGAGGAGCAGCTCAGGGAGTAGCTGGAGAAAAGGAGGGTGAGGGGAAACTTTCTTGCTTTCTGAAAGGAGGGTGTAGCCATGGCGGGGCAGTCTCTTTTCCCAAGTAACAGGTGATGGGACAAGAGGAAATGACCTCTAGTTGCATCAGGGGAGATTTAGGATGGACACAGGGACAATGCTAACACAGAAAGGGTTATTAAGCCCTGGAACGGGCTGCCCAGGGAAGTGGTTGAGGCACCATCCGTGGAGGTATTTAAAGGTGGGTTGACATAGTGCTTAGTGACATGGTTTACTGATGATTTTTACCAGTTAGGATGGTAATAGGACTAGATGATCTTAATGGTCCCTTCCAACACAGACAATTGTATGATTCTATGACAGGGATATGGTCCAATTATATTCGACACAGAAGAGATGCATGAAAAAAGTGCCCAAACATTACAGTTAAATTAAGCCACACACATGCAGAGACATGCCAAAATACTTGGCATGGTATTTTAAGGCAGACACACCATATGGCCTCCTTAGCAATCCACAATGCTTTTTGCTGTGTCCCACTTACTGCAAAAGAAACTGTTGTAATTTTGGGTGTGCCAGATGTCTTGTCACTCAGCCAGTTTCACATTTAACAGTGTTCTCTACCTAAACTTGACATAAACACAGTGGCACTGCTCACTGAGTAGCCAGCTCCTTTCTCTGAGGGAAAATACTGTTACAACAGAATATGTGAAATGGCCTGCAACCTTTGATCATTCCTGGTGGATTTCAAAGCTTCCTTTGAAAAAAACCTGCCATTTTGTAATTACAGGAGGAAAATGAAGCCTAGCTCCCAAAGGAATGAAAGGGAGAGATGCATATAGGAGTATAGTAATATTTCTACCTATTTACTAGTGCATTTACCGGTGTATTTCTCCAGTGCTGTGGCCACTCCCTAGGGTTTGTAGTGGTGGAATCAATTCATTTGCCTCATAAAAGGCCTTGTAGTGAGCAGGATGACAGCTGTGGGTCTAAGGACTGACGGGGTCAACTGTCAGTACTAAGCTCCATCCCTTATGAAGTCTGTCTGGAAGATCCCCAGTACTGTATCAATAGTTTTGGGGGTATCATTGTCTAATAGAGAAAAGTCAAACATCTGCAGGAATTTTGCCTTTCAGTAGCTGAGTAATCAAGCCTCTGAATGACAACATGTACACATTGGAGAAATGGAAAGAAAAGTCAAACCTCATTCATGAAGTAGACAGGTACTTCACAGGAGGAAATTCACAAATTTCTCAAGCTTCTGCTGTTTGCTATAGTTATATTGAGTTAGCACAGCCAGTATTAATGGAAAAAAAGGCTTCAGTGGACCCATGCACTTTTGAATTATAGGCACAATTACAGACAGACATATAGCATATTTTAAATGATCATTAATTTTTCAAAGATAAAATGTGACAGCTCAAAACTTACAGGGTTTTTGTTTGTTTGTTTGTTTGTTTGTTTGTTTTTAAAGCAGTAAAAGTTGCACACCCTGGATGAAACTGTAACCTTAAATATACATTCTTTTCTGAGCATTCTGGCTAAATAAGTGACTGAGAAAGAGTGAGGAACTAGTAAAGTTTCAAAGCAATTTAATAAATTAAGGGAAACTTTTTTTTCTTAAGTCCTCAAGTTTGTGGTGAGATTTACTCTTCATCCTCTTCCTCTCAGAAAAGATGAGAGACTGAATGCTTTGAGCTGGGTGTTGGACTAGGTGACCTCCAGAGGTCCCTTCCAAGATAAATGTTACCATTCTGTGTTTTATTCATATTGTTTTATTATGTAATTAAATATCAATTTATCCAATGTCATTTAAACATGACTTCATACTTTGATTTTCAGGTATATATTAGAAAATATACTAAATACTACATATATATCCCTATGTTTATGCATATACATTTGTTTATCTATCTGTCTAAATATCTGGAATATACAAATGAATACTTTAGAAGACTGTTTTGACCTCATAAAAATAAAGAAGAAAAAAATTATATATATATATAAAAATCATATAATCAATGGAAATTAACATAACACTGGAAAATACTCATTTTATATCTTTATATGTAAATAACATTTTTCTATGAAATATGGTTCCTTAAATTTTTCAGCTGGTTCAAAAGTTTAACTTAGATTTAGAAAACCTTACATCAAACTCTGAAGTTTGAAAATTGTTCTGAGCACATAAAAATGAATTCTTCAGATAACTTTTGTTTTGTCAAGAACATAAAGAAAATCAGCCTAGTCAAAACAGTACCATGTCCACTATCTTTCATGAGTACCACCCATTGTGCTCCACAGTTATGCTGAACATAGTGACATAATGCCGAATGGTTGAGGAGTCTAAAATTACATGTTTTGTATTCATGGTACAAAAGTCACCTTGATTTTTTAGCTTTCCTATGCAATTATATTACCACTAACAAAGGGGGGGGGGAGGCCTGAGTTGTCATTTGCACAGTCTGAGAATCACATTGTGTTCAATGTGATTCGCTGAACCACAGAACAAGTAGGTGCCACAGTATCTGATTAAAATATAATAGTGTTTGTGAGGACCGTGTTTATAATATATCTTGTTTATCTTTATTAATCAGCTGGATAATTCCTGTTATTTTAGCAGGAATTCCTGTTACTGTAAAAATATTGCCTCATGAGTACTTAAAAGAGAAGGATTAAATGTAATTTAGCATAAGAGAGAAATAATACAGGGTGACAATTTCAAGGAATATTCACCACTATTCAGAATATGATCTGAAGTCTTCTGAAAGTAATAGACTGATTTAATTCAGACTGGAGATCTGATACTTATATCTTGTTCTGAGAGTTTAAATAGAGCTCAGTAGATACCCTTCACAAAAGGGTGAAATTAATTCACACCAAGGTGGTTTATTATCCCAAAAAAGAAGAGTCTTTTAGGTACCTAAAAATCCACTGTGGGAAGAGGATGTTCCCAGCTAAGTTTGTGCTCTACTCAAAGAGAAATATACTTGGAATTTGGAATTTCTTAGATAAAACAACAGAGGACATATGGTGAAATATTGACACCTTCAAACTAGTGATAAATTACTGCATAGACTATTGGAAAAACATGTTTGAGGGGTAAATAAAATGTGTAAAGGGAAAACTGAACATAAGCATTTTCTTTATGTATAGGAATTAGTGGTAGAATTCTCATTTCTCAGACCTTGATAATGTACTTCCCTTTGGAGAATGCCATTAGGAATTCACATGCATAATAACTGCCTCAGAATCTCTACTACTTTTTATTTCTCAGTATATTTTCTCTCAATGACTATGTTCTGACAGCTGCTGCAACAAATGATATAAGAATGATGTCAGAAATCAGAGAAACATACAAATTCTATCCTCTCTAAGGAGGAAATGAATTCATTCTTAAGTTTCTCACATAATATGTATAACGTAATACAAGCAGAAAACTGTATATGACTTTGCATAAAGTTAGTTATAAATTTAGCTTTCTCCTTTTACTTTGAAATTGATATTTCTAATTCTTTTCTCTCGAATGATTGCTTGATCAATCAAGCACCAAAATGTTATTTCTTTATAGGACACATTTTTAGGTGTCTTTATGGGCCCTGCTACCAAGAATTAGGAAAATAAAATAGTCTCTAGTATGAACAAAGTTATAAAAAATTGTTAAATTAATGTGGGTTTTTGTCTGAAAAACCCTGTCCCAAAATTCAGTGGGGACTGCAGTTACGGAAATAACTTTTCCCTCTCAGTGCTCTTTAGTCATCAGTGCAAGTACCTCTCTGCACATCATGTCAGCTGCTATACTGTGCTATGCTATGACTGTGCTGGTAAATAAATGAGCCTGGGTTTCCTCTTTCACCTTGAGAAAAATATACAGTAATATAAAATTTGCTAAGAATGGCCTCAATTATACCACCTGTTGGAAAGAGTTTCTGGGTTGGGGTTGAGCAATGATTGCAGGAACGCTAATTGGCACAGGTTAGAAACACACCAGACTCCAACAGGCAATATCAATTATTATGTGTGGTGCTGAAAACCAAGACCAGGGCTGCTTATTTTTCTAATGTAAATGTAAAACCTGTGCCCCTTGACAGACATCTGAATTTTTCTGCATACCTTCAGTGGATGTACAGATTCTGACTGTAAATCCCTACACCACTGTCAGACATCTATTGTGGAACAATTAATAGCACCAAACCTCATGGAATATCTGCAGCTGTATATTTGGTGTCTTAGATCTGCAACAAACACTCCTAGGGTTACAGAATACTCTGGTCAGCATAGGCAGTTACAAATCTTCTTTCAATGATTAGGCAGAGTGTTTAACGTGACAATTATTTAATGCAGATATTGCTTGAAATTATTTATGTCTTGCCTACAGAAAATTGTGGGAAAGATCACATATGGCTACATAGCTGTGTATTGTATCTTTACATAGGCTTGTACTTGGAACATCCTTCCTTCTTTTACTTGACCCCAGAAACCCAAAAATGAGAAACATGGAATCATGCAAGTTGAAATTTCCCTTAAGATCTTTGAATCCAACCATAAATCTAACACTGCCAAGTCCACAACTAGACCATGTCCGTATGGACCACATCACATCAATTCCTCCAGGGGTGGTGACTCCACCACTTCCCTGGGCAATCTGTTCCATGGCTTGATAACCCTTTCAGTGAAGAATTTTTTCGTAATATCCAATCTAAACCTTTCCTGGCCCAACTTGAGGCTATTTCATCTTGTCTTATCACTTGCTAATTGGGCAAAAAGATCAAGGCTTACCTCACTACAACCTCCTTTCAGGTAATTGTAGAGAGCAATAAGGTCTCCCCTCAGCCTCCTTTTCTCCAGGCTAAACAACCCCAGTTCCTTCAACCACTCCTCAGAAGACTTCTACTCTAGATCCCTCACTAGCTTCATTGCTCTTCTTTGAACACCCTCCAGCACCTCAGTGCCTTTCTTGTAGAATGAGGGGCACAAAACTGAACAGAGTACTCAAGATGCAGCCTTACCAGTGCCGAATAGAGAGGAACAGGTAGTTTGCTTGCTAGTCCTGCTGGCTACAAACCAGGATGCTGTTGGCCTTCTTGGCCACCTGGGCACACTGCTGGCTCATATTCCACTGTCTGTCTCCCAATAGCCCAATGTCCTTTTACACCAGGCAACTTTTAGCCACTCTTCCCCAAGCCTGTAGTGTTGCATGGGGTTGTTATGACCCAAATGCAGGACCTGGAAGTACAGAACATGGATGAGGGGACCCTTCTAACAGCCTTTGTAAAATTGCTGCATGTACCCATCGATGGTATCTGTAATTTTTCTAAGAGGCATGAAGAAACATTGATTCATAGAATTAGTCATAGAATGGTTACAGTTGGACCTGAAAGATCATCTCTTTCTAATCTCCCTGCTGTAGCCAGGGACATCTTTCACTAGACCAGGCTGCTCAAAGTGCCATCCAGCCTAGCCTTGAATACTTCCAGGGATGGAACATCCACAACTTCTCTGCGAAACCTGTTCCAGTGTCTCACCACCTGCAGAGTAAAGAATTTCTTCCTAATATTTAATCGAAATCTACCCTCTTTCAATTTAAAACTGTTCTCCCTTATTCTATCACTACACTCCCTCATGAAGAGTCCCTCCCCATTTGTCTTGTATTTCCCTTTTAGATACTGGAAGGCAGCTATAAGGTCTCCTCAGAGCCACCTCTTCTCCAGGCTGAACAACTCCAACTCTCTCAGCCTATCTTCATAGAAGAGGTGCTCCAGCCCTCTGATGACTTTTGTGGCCTTCTGCTGGACATGTTCCAACAGGTTCATATCCTTTCTGTGTTGAGGACTCCAAAGCTGGATGCAGTACTCCATGTGGGATCTCATGAGTGCAGAATAGAGGGGTAGAATCACCTCCTTCAACCCGCTGGCCAGGCTTCTTTTGTTACAGCCCAGGATGTGGTTGAAGCCAGATGTAACTCTATCTGGGCTTTAGCTTTCTTAACCTGACCCCTGGCTATTGAGACAATTTGTCTGTATTCGTCCCAGGCTACCAGTCTTTGCTTTTACCTTCTGAAAGCTTCCTTTTTGAGTTTGAGTTTCTCCAGGAGTTCCTTGTTTATCCAGGTAGGACTCCTGGCATGTTTGCTGACTTCCTCTTTATTGAGATGCATTGCTCCTGAGCTTGGAGGAGATGATTCTTGAATATTGATCACATTTGTTGGGCTCCTTTTCTTTCCAGGTGCTTGGAGGGAAGAGTATCCCATGGTGCTCTGTCAAGCAGATCCCTGAAGAAGCCAAAGTCTGCTCTCCTGAGTCCAGGATAGCGAGCTTACTGTGCACCTTTCTTGCTGCCCTAAGGATCTTGAACTCCACCATCTCATGGTCACTGTAGCCAAGGCTGCCCTTGAACTTCACTTTCCCCATCAGCCCTTCCTTGTTGGTAAGAACAAGGTCCAGCATGGCACTTCTCCTTGGCATTCCAGGTACTTCCTGGATTGCTTATCCCTTGCTGTGTTGTCCCTCCAACAGATATCAGATCCAAGTCCCCCATAAGGATCAGAGATTCTGAACATGAAGCTGCTCTTATAGAGGGACTATCTATAGAGGGCCACATCTGCTCAATCTTCCTTTTTAGGTGGCCTGTAGCAGGCCACCACTGTAACAGCACCTGTTAATCTTGACCCATAAGCTCTCAGTCAGCTCCTCATGCATCCCCAGGCAAAGTTCCATTGCCATAAAGGGCAACACCCCCTCCTTGTCTCCCCTGCCTGTCCTTCCTGAAGAGCCTGTATCCTTCCATTCCAATATTCCAGTCATAGGAGCCATCCCACCACTTTTCCATGATACAAATAAGACCATAACCCTGCAGGCATGTGCACATCTCTAACTCCTCCTGTTTATTCCCCTTGCTATGTCCATTTGCATAGAGGCACTTAAGTTGGGCACCTGATGAAGCTGCCTTACTGGCTGGAGTGGCTGGTATTTCTTTGTATTACACTCCAGGTGCTCTCCTGTTGACCTGTGACCAGGTCAGCATCAGTGCACCCAGTTCAGATGATGATCTCAACTCAAATGAAAGCCTGACAGATATGAACCATCTATTTCAAAGGTATTTTTTTTTAATCAGCAATTACATCAGCGTTTGGTCTGCTCATGTGGTGCAGCGATAGATGACAGTTTCTAGCATTCTGATAGTGTTTCCTTTTTTTTCAGACAAACACAAGTTCAGTAAGCTAACATGGTAGGCCTATATATACACCTGTATATTTACAGTCATGGATAAAGAAAATTGATAAGAATAATAACAGGAGATAGATTTCTTCTGTTCTTGACCAGTATGAGTGAAAAACTGATGAAAGATGCACAAGGATTGAAGGGCATCTTTATAAAGATCTTTGGGGAAAGAAGCAAGTCTCAACTTTGTTAGAATTTCCCTAGTTTTCAATAAGAGAACAAGGGAAGTAAGTTCTTAGAGAAGTCTTTGAAAAAAAACAATTGTCATTGGCTCATCCCTAATAAAAAGAAATATTTTTTTCTATCAAAGAAAATTGTAAGAGTAATTTTTGTACAATTACAAAAACAAGGACGAAAAAGTACTTGACCCACGAATTTTTGGAGCTCCATAATAATCAAGCAGCAAAGGGGAAAGAATTTGCCATATCTGAAGACTTTGACAATACTTTCTCCTTCAGCAGACATCATGTGCGAGGGATGTCTCAAGGAGAAAGTGATCCGTCTTCAAAGATAGCACAGTATCAACTGGTCAATGCCATATTATAAATTCCAAGCCTTATGCCAGTTTCTAAGAAACACTTCCTATGGTACTGTTAAGTAGTCCCTGTTCAGCACAAGTATGACTTACAGAGGAGTCTTAATGGCTATATGCTTCATTGAACATAAAACCATTGCACAGGCTCATGCCTTTTCAATCAGTATTGCTGTCTAAATCCTCAGTACAGTAGGAAAAAGCAAGATAAGTTCTAATCACAATAAGGATTCTAAAACTTTTTTTTTTTCTTTTACTTGAAAGAGATCCTTTTCTCCTTTAAAAAATAGCTACATTTACAGGTAATATATTTAATTGTCCATCCATGGAAATGTTGCTTTTTGTGCCAGAAAAGACCTCTGAAGAGGCAACAGTGATGTAAGACAGACTGGAGATAATATGAAATATTGTGTAAATAGTGTTTGTGAGCAACTCAATATTTGGGTGCCAATCTAGGGACACATTTCAAACCAGTAATGTGTAGAGACTGGTTTCTCAGTACTCTGAATATAAGTAGTGTAAGAAGTAAAAATAGCAGAAACATGACAGATTCCTTATTTAGATACTGAAGTGTGCATAAATATTTTTCCTCCCTTAATATATTTGCAATTTCTCTAATAGTTACCTTGCAATCTACTGAATGTCAGCTTTCAGCAATGTACTTAGCACCTACACATCAGAGCTTGAGCATATGTAGATTCATGTGTCATATAAACTACAAGATATGTACACAGTATGGTGTTAATTTTTTGCCATATCAACAAGATTCATGTAATATAATTTGAGGCATCAAAAATTAGATTTTTAGTGCAAGTTTTCAAATTCAGCGGAGGGAAGTAAATACGTATTTTTCATAAATTTGTTTATTTTATATTAATATAGACAGAGACATACGGTGCCTGTCTCTCTGTTGATTAAGGCTAAAGGCTAGCTTACACAGTGCACCGATATTACCAAACACTGTAATAGGCCAGGTTCTAATCAGACACCTTCATTCATTTAGGATAGACATTTAGTGGCTAATAAGTAATGTTAAATCTTGGTCAAATTAATGTATCTGTAAAGTACATGAAAATATATATATATCAGAGCAAAAGATTTTTTTGTGGAAGTTTTTATTTTCATAAGAGCTTCAAAGCACATCAGGTCGGAATCTTTGCTGGTGTAAATCAGTGGAATTGAATTCACTGCTGTCCTCAGTATTTACACTGGCTGAAGCTCTATCCCATAGACTTTACTAATGTGACATCTTTATGTATATGCATGGCAATTTCAGCTAGGTCACAATTCTAAAAAAATCTTTTTTGCATGACATTGCCAATGAACCCAAAACAGTCTCTGCATGTGTAGCTTCCTGGGTCTGAGGCTTAATCACTACTTTAACTGATCTGTTTATTTTTAATTACCGTCTAATTTTTGTAGGGAAAAATACTATTGGGAAGAAGTGTGGTGTCATTTGTTTTCACATCTGATTTCTGTCTGTATAGCAATCAAAATACATCTGGACGGAAAAGGAAAAAAATATGAGATAACTTAGTATTTATTAGGTACAGCTGGTCCTGCAGAGCTATTAATATATCTTATTGAAGCTGTTACACCAGGGTTAATCTGATAAAGCTCTCGAGACGAACATGCTGTTTATCCTATTGACACAAAGCATTAAAAGACTGTCATCACTTCCTGTGCCTGCCAGCTACACAGGAGCTATTGCTGAGGCTCAATGTAACAGCAAGGAAGAGCTCACTAAAGGGCTTAGCTGTGCCAATCAGCCAAGCAAGACACTACCCCTAAAGCAGAAAAAGTAAGTTAAGATAATGGGCTAATCAGAGGGATGAATTTGCATTCCCTAAGGAAATAAAATCAAATAATAATCTGATTTCCCTCCCTTTCTCCTTTTTTGGTAAGGGATGTGGCTGTAAATGCTAGCATGAACATAAGCATAATTTGAAACTATCAAAAGCACTGATTGAATGAGAAGCAGTGCCAAACAGTGCATACATAGACTATCCCATGATCTTCAGAATACAATGATTTGGCAAGTATTTATGGTATTTGTTACAAGATGTCACTTAAATCTCATCTTTCAGTCCCGTGGAAAAATTAAGTTATACTCTGAAAGATGACTGTTCTGGAAAGACTCAAAGCAAAGAGAAAGATTTATTTCTGTCTCTTGATTACTGCTTTTGACAAATTTGCCTCTAATCTTCTCAAAGACTGTTTTAACACTTAGCTAAAATTTAATTAAGGTTTAAGTGTTTTATGGATAACGGACACGCACAACGCTACGATGCCATGACCATATTCCCCTGTGAAGTCTGTGGAACACTCCACTAATGGTTTCAGTGTTGAAGGACCGAGCATATGGAATTCACAGTAAGTTCATAATAGTGCTGCTGCATTTCTAGGTCTTCAACATATCTCAGAGAATGACTGAACATTAAATTTCAAAGTAAAGGAAAAAAGATCCTTTTTTGAATAATTATTATAACTTCAATAATAATTCCTAATATTTTCCAATTAATGTACCTGATGGCCAGCAACCCGGAGATCTATAATTGCACCAACAACATAAAACAGATATGGAAGAAATTTAGATAGAGGTAAAATAAAGTATGAAATTAGTGGAAATATTAACTGTAATATAACTAATGTGATAGGGAAAGCCACTGAGACAGACACAACACATACATAATGGCACAGAATTAGACAGTCCGAGTAAGACTGTGTGTAATGTCTAATGCTCTTGTCTTGGGACAACTCTGCTTCCCCCCAATGAGATTAACAAATGTCAATTACATCTCAGCATGGAGCACAACAGAGTAAGAACCTGACCTCTTTTTTTGTGCTGTCACATTTCCAATGTCTGTTCTGGATAAATCAAGGGTTTACCCTCTCACATAATACAAAATTATGATATCTTATATGTCTGTGCAAGCATATTGTGTGGGTAAATTGTATAAGCAATTTTTAGAGCCTTGTATGTCAGCCTCACTGGATGTAATACAATGAGAAACGCTGATGCTAGAATGTATGTTATCTACAACGTGCATTTTTTTGTTCATTTTTCCAAGTTCCCTGCCTAAGCTAATCATAAAGACTTTTCTGTCTCTTATCATGCTGTAGTGCATCTTGCCATTCTTTGTTTTATCACTGTAGACATTCATCATCACTGTAGACAGTCAAATTTTATTTGTCAGTTAGGTGATGCTGAAGTAGCCCTTCTAGTTACACAACACCTAAGGGCTGCTGCCATTCACCAGCCGGACTTGTCCATGGAGCAAAATACTTTCTCTGACCACTGGGGATGTGAAGGAGGTGAATAACAGGAAGCTCACTTTTAGGCCAAATATCTGTTGTATCTGCTGTGACTGAAGTGCAGAACAATGTACCATGTCACGAGACTCTAGCCAACAGGAAGAAGCAGAAACTTATAGAGGGTTCTAGGGTACTTTATATTGCAAGGACATCACTTACAACTTTCCATCAACTAGAAAGAAAACTAGTGTGTTAAAACAAAGTCTGCAGTAGCAACTGAGATATAGGTGCAAGCTCAGTGGAAGCGTTAGGTGAACAGGATCCCACACTATGTTTTCATCCTTCTCATTCCTGCCGTGATATCTTCTTGAAGGTTAGGTTTCTATGCCATCATCTCCTGAAGCCTATGCTGTGCAACTGCGATGTGCAAGAATAGTTATTAATAAGAACAAATTTAATTTCTTTGGTGCCTAGCCTCTACTGATGATCAAGGTATATCACATAAAACACAGAAGAATTAAAATCCACAAATAAAATACCATAAGACAACATTAAATTAAAATGACATAAAATCCAAATACCAAGTCATTTTATCCAATTAAATAAATTTAAGATATACATATAAATAAAGACAAAGGTGAGATATCTAATTAAAAAGAGGCTCTATTCCACCTTAAAAACTGGGAAAGAAAAAAGCAGTTGATTAAACATTTTAATCCTGCAAATACAAGGCTGAGAACAAGGACATGCAGTTTTGTGTTGCTGTTTTTTGTTTTTTTTCTTGTGTATGGCTTTGTTCCTCTGCATAGACTTTGAAGGACCATAAGCAACCTAGTGTTAAACAGATGGAAAATAAGGGACATAATTTCAGGAAAAATATGTATTCTTACCTTTTCCAACACTTCCCTTAAAATATGTTTTCTAATGGAAACAGAAATATTCAAAATATAGAGCCAAATTCCCTGTTGGAGAAACACCGTATTGCTCCATGAAGATCTTCTGTATGCAGAAGATCTGGCAGCCAGAGTGATCTCCCTGACCATCTTGTCATTTTCAGTTTCATGTGCTGTTGTTTTAATTATTGCTGAAATCCTTGAGTAACCGTTATTATCATGAATCTTCATATGCATGACAGCAGTGACCAGCAGCATCAAATTAAATCTAGGATCAGTGGTGAAAGGCAGTATATAAGATAATGAAAACTACTCCTCAGCATTTAAATTAATCCTTGTGGATCAATTAAAATTGATCAATTCATTTTAAATTAATGAGGCCAAGAGATAATGGGAAACAAATAAAGAATCATTTTAGGCAAAAATTACTCCCATCTCACTTTAGGTGCTTAATTATGGATAGCATCTTTATTTACCTTTATTTACCTCAAGTTACCTTTATACTCCAGAGAGAGACAAACTTCTCAAGAGTGTTTGATCCCATTGAAGAATGAGGAAACAGTTCCTCCCCTAGGATGCCCCTACTCCCTTTTTAGCATGTCCTCAGGTCTCAGTTACTTGATCTTTCGTCCAGCCCCTATTCACAGTATTTGGTGATTCCTGCCAAACACTGCACCTGGATTTCTTTCCTGTGAAAGAACCAGAGCATCTGGTAGTGAATTATGTGTTCCTTATTATTTCTTCTGGTCCATGGATATCCAGCCAAGCAGAGTGCACACTCAGAGGTGGTGGGTAACAGAGCAAAGTGGAATACAAGCAAGGGGAAAAAAATTAGGGCTTAGCTCCTACCTGAATAAAAACAAATTTTGAGTAATGTTTTCCTCTATTTTTTTTCTAAAGCATTTTCCGTCCTGTCTGCAGCATAACTAACAATGGTTCAAGGAACCTGAAACTGAAGCTGCATTTACTTTTCCCATGGTTACCTTGTCACCCCAAATTTCCTTGGTTTAAGAGATAAATGTATAGAAATTTAAGGAAGGGGAGGACATTTGTAAAGTATGAGTGAACTCTGTATAACTGACATAAGTACAGGTGTGTTACTGGTAGTAACCCCAAAAATAAAAAGCACCTCCTCATCATGAAATTAGCATACATCTGTTTCATTCTTTTGAAATAGTATCATTTAAACTATAAAAAAAACCTATAAAAGCCCATGGAGCTCATGTAATCTAGATCAGAAAACTGGTAGTAAATTGTACCATACAAAGAGAGCATTTATAATTTAATAATTAGAAAAATAGCATGGAGATTGATTTTCCTATGTAAATTGCTCTTTTTATTTGAATATTATGGATCTATGTATTTACTCTGTAACAAAACAAAGTCATACTTCAGTCACTTCATTTTAGTTCAGATTTTATGAGCTAAAACAAAGAAATGGAAAGTAGGGAAATTTAAGGTAAAAGAAAGTCCACTTGTCTGTAAATTATTAAATACAGATGGGAAGCTCCTACACCACAACAGATGGCCTGCAACTACAAACAAATTAGCATATAGACAACCATTACTGAATTCAATTAAATGTGAATCTAAATATTAATTAGGATTTAAAGGCGATAGCATAAACAGAATAAATTATAGGTTTCTGTAGCATAGGGAAATCTGATTACAGAGGAGGGGTCTATTGACAGTTTCATTGGAATCTGACACACTAATTATTATATGAGTCACAGGCAGCTCTAGAGTGGAGAATATAATATTTTGTGTGTATTTGCACAGAGGTCAGTTCTAATCTACTACCCCACATTGGGAATTGGCCTAACATATGAAATAACAAAGATTTTTCTTTTTCCCTAGATACTGTCTAGTGTTTATGATGTATTTCTAAGATTTGTTCCAGTGCACAATTTTCTGTCTAAAACAGAGATGCCTCTCCGAATACACATGCTAGTACTTTGCTGTATTATTGCATTAGAAGAACACACTCTTTCTGCCCAGATTGTGACAGTCTGATTGAAAAATCACCTATGAAGACTGTAGAGACATAGGATATGGTCATTAGCACTGCTTGTACGCTTTGTACTAAGTTTGCAAGGCTGAGTTTTATGTCAGGTCTGCTCTTTCTGAGCTTTTCTTTTTCTGTCCATAACTTTATTTTACCTAACTTATCTGGGAGAGCAATCTAGTTGACCATATGTCTATAATTAACCTGTCCTTTTTTTTTTTTNCTTTATGTAGTAACAACCATAGTTTCATGTTTTAAACATTTTACATATTTTTAGCAACCCAAGTGAAAAGTTTTCACTATTCTTCTGTGTAAACACACCTGAGCAAAAGAATGATGCTGGAGCCGAATACCTTTTTTCAATTTCTTAAGCTATTCATACTCCCATTCTTCATCCTTATTGCAGAAAGGATACACAAGTTTTTCCCACAGTGACTGTTTTCTCTCTCCATTTCTTCTGTGCTAAATGAAATTTGATTATTTAGTTAAATATGTCATTAATCAAACAATGTTTTGTGATATCCAAATGGAAAATTTGTAACTTTTTACTTAGTTTACAGACATCAAATACATCCACTGTATCCATAGTCTATATTTATCTCTTTTTGAAATTTTTTGCATTTAGTTAAAAAGGCTGTTGGGTATAAGAGGAAAATCAATAGGAAGCTAGATAAAGAAACTTCAGCAGCTTAGAGATGGATAGAGCTTTGGAATCAAACTACATAGCAATTTTGTCACTTGTAAAGATTTGAGGTTATGTTATTAACCTTGTATTAGAAGAATTTGGAAGAACCTTCATATACACTTGTCTTCTTTTGTTCAAATAAATGAATTCACTATAGCTATTTATTTTCTTTTAAACAGGAAAATCACAACAGTGATACACAATTTTCCTGGTTTCAGCTGAGATAGAGATAATTTTCTTTCTAGTGGTCGCTCTGTCTTGTTACAAAAGGAATGTCAATAGTGCATATTGTTTTAATTGTTGCTAAATGATGTTTATACTCATCAAGAACTTTTTCCAGCTTCCCACAGAAGCTGAGAGGAACATAGACAGAACTATGGAATGACCGTGGTTCCGTACCATAGATGTCATGCTTGGTATATAAAGGAGTTGGCTGAGGAGGGGGGGAATCTGGTATCTGCTTGGGTCAGACTGTACAATCAGTCATTGGGTGTGAGAGTGACTTGTGTCCTGTATATTCTTTTACCATTATTGATACTATTCTTGTTATTTTCCTTTCCTGTTATTGTTCTATTGAACTGTCTTTAACTCAACCCATGAGGTTTGTTATTTTTTCCTTCCCCCTCGTTTCCCTACCCTTCCAGATGGGGAAGGGGCGTGGAGTGTGAGGCTGCATGGTCCTAGTTACTGGCTGGGGTTAAACCATGACGTGTTATTTAATTATGAAATAAAAAAGATAAATGTCTGTAAATTATTAGGGGAAGCTGGATACAGTTCACTTCAAGGCCCAGGGAAATTCCCTTTCCTAGTCCAATGAGGACATCCCATTGCCCAATGTCCAAGGGATTTCTCTTTCCCCAGCCTACCAGATATGAGTCTGCTGTGGTTTTCTGTTCCCAGGTCCAGCCAGTAGTGAAGCTTAGCATGTCTTCCCACACTCATGCACACATATGTTCACACATGCATACCTGCACTATGCAGAAACTGTTTATCAACAGACGGTCATGTGTGCCATGACCCCACACACAGCACTCATAAACGTGAATGATGAAAATAGCCTCATCCTGCTAATGAGGCCCAAAGCTTGCTAGCAGATTTCTCACATGAAAACACACACTTGCAGATCTCTCTAGTAGCTGGCTGAGACCTATCGTCCCTCCTGTAGGGGAGTATCCATACTGCCTGAGTATGCATTTATGGATGTTGTCAGAACTAGGAAACTTGATGGACAGAACCCAATTCTAAAACACTGCAGCTGTTTTGATATTTGGTTGTACACTGATGTTCATAACATCTAGCATGCTCAGCATGGGTACACCTAAACCAGAAAAGAGATCTAGAGAGAAGAGTCTCTGTCACCTCCCTGAGCTCAGTCAAATAGGATTCAGTGCTTGAAACTCTGTCCTGTGGTATCTTAGTCCTTCTAGATGATTACTAATTTATTTTTTTTTTGCCTCATTGCACTTTTTGTAGTTGATGTTAGGTAGTCAATAGATTAAAAAATAGATATTACTAAGGAGCAGAAGCAAGATTCATGGTGAAGTTTGCAGTAGGCAGAGTACAGCAACATGCTTTGCCCTGGACTTATATAAAAGCTAAGCCAGGAAAAAAAGACTTGTCTTTACTGAATTTGAATGACATGTAGAAGGCACTAGTGAAAAAAGAGAGAATCATTCCCTCCCATTCTTCTTTATATTTATATATATATATATGAACATTTGAAAACGGAATATAAAATGTATCTTGGAACATGAGTTTGCCCATATTTTTACCAATACGGAACAATAAAAAGCCATATTTTTACATTTCACATAGCCTTTCCTCAAATTACATTGCTTAGCAAGATATGTTACTCCATAGTAAGTTACTCCATAGTAGTGCAGTTATGAGAAACCGCTGCCCACATTTATTTGTTTCAGCTAATGCAATTTCTCTGTACACTAACCATAAAGTAGATATATTTGTATATATTTCTCCATCAGCAAGTATGACAGTCAACAGAATATCAATATATAATTTCTTTGAAATATATTTTTATTTCTGATTTTCAGATAGTAAAAGCTTGTATTGAAATACATAGTTCATACCTGTCATCTAAATTCACGTGGAAAGGAAATGAGAAAAAATGTGTCTGTGGAATACAGGGATGCCTTTTAAGATCACCTTCAGTGTTACATTTTGTGAATAAAGTTAGTATCTCCTAAAACCCAATCAAAAGGAGGAGTACCAATCTCTTTTTTTTTTTTTTTT
>VXBJ01003447.1:1554719-1576142 GCA_013400055.1 Nycticryphes semicollaris
TTTATTTATTTTTACCCATTTACTACTTGTCAGTAGGACATCTGTATTAGACTAGTTAGTAATGATCTTTCTTGAATACTGGTTCTACAAAAATTGCTTTTTTAAAAGCTTTAAAATTGTTACCACCTTGGAATGATGATTTAGATATGTTTATATATATCCATTTTAAAAAATCGCATATTTCTATGCTATCATTTCTGCTGCAGGTTATTTTGGCCAGCAAACTCTGCTTAAAATTACACTTAATTTACAGTAAATTGTATTCTAATCTAAATTGTCTAAGCCCACTGAAATTCATTTCTATGTTCATTTGAAATGGGACTATTATCCTTTCAGAAAATCTCTTAATATATTTAAAAACCTTGTTTGAATACAGTAATTCTGACAGTAGAAAGACATGATGCGAAACTAAAAAGAAATGGGCCATGACATTTTTGGGGTGGGGGGAAGAAAATTTTACATTAGGATTTTTCTTTAAAAATAAGAAAAAAGACTGGGGTGTCAGTTGCCATTACTTTATGCCACCTCAGGAAATTGACACTATTTTCATATACAGGGTCAATAATTTACTTTTCAGTAAGTCCTTGGGCAGTTTTCTTGTCCAGGTTGAAGTTTAATACTTCCACATTTATTGAAGCTGTAGAACATGGATACACCTAAACTTTGCCTATTTGAAGTGATTGACTTAGCATTAGGGAATTACGAGGCTGAGAAAACTTGCAGAAAAATTATCCCTGCAAGACTGGGAAGAGGTATGAATACTGTTTTGATTGATAAATGAATAATGGTCTTTCTTTTCTATTTTTCTTGTTTGCCTGTATTCTCTGTTTTTATTTTTATATTCATACATTTATTTAATTATTCATATACTTATTAGAAAATTCAATAAGCAACATTGGTAAGTCAGCAAATAAATAGTTAAATTATCTAAATAGCAGTCAGTGCATCCTCCTGCCTGAGGTAAAACCTGAGATCAAAAGTAAAGAAAGGTGAACTGGGATCTATAGATTACCTTAAACAATTGCAAGAAAGGAACCGGGCTAGATTGTTAAATCTAATGAGGGACCCTAAGAAAGTTGGCCGATCATTTATGTTGTCAATTGCTTAGATTCAGTGTTTGTTATGTTAAATTAATTAGCTCCTTTGACAGCCTGGCATTATTTAGTGTTCTTTGAAGTTGAAAGGCATGGGCAGGGTAACATTTGTATTTTTGCCTCAATGTTACTTATTTACACAGGTAGGAGCCATAATTTCTATCTAATAACATGAAGAACACTAAGCAGCTAGTTTTATTCTTAAGTGTCTCCCAACACAAAGGACCATATCCCCAGTGAATTCTGACAAAAAGTTTTCAAATAATGCTCTTCTAAGTAAGGCCCGAAGAGCAAAATGTGTAGGCAGTAAGCGTCAACCCACAGGGTCATGAGATAGAAGCTGTGGAAGAATGCAATGAGAATTTCCACACAAGTTTTCTCATCTGTAGCTGGAGGAAGCCCACTCCTCACAGAGACCACTGCATGATTCACCCAGTTCAGAGCAACCCGCACTGGTTTGAAGGATTGTCTTCCTTCTCCTATTTTCTGTAATCAGATGTCTCCTTTATATTTTATCCCATTCCTCTTGTCAATCTCCTTTTCTTTATGGTCCTCCAAAACTTTGGGAGAAGAGAGGCAAGACACAAGAGTTTTAGCCCTGCAGATGCTGTTTATTTTTTCTGTTCCTGCCCTAAGGAAATTTCACCCAAGAGCTGTGTGGCTTGAATACAAGAGTATACTACAAAGTCAAATGAGAAACAGGGTAAAAATGAATGAGACTGGAAGGAGATGTGGGAAATGGGAGGGTTTGCAGAATGTTGATAGAAATTTAGGAGGCCTCAGAATGAAGAAGAAAATTCAGGAGTTTCTTCCTGGAACTTTGTGCTCTGTGATTTTATAACAGACTCATAAGCACAATGAAGGCAAATTGCTTTCTTAAGTTACCATAGATTTTTCAGTGAGGGGTTTGCTAGAAATTCAAAGCTCGAAAGTTCTGGAAGGAACAGAAATAAAAAGATTTTTTTTTTTTTATTCTGCATTTTTAGGAAATTCATTCTTAAATTAATATTTTTTAATATCTTTCCCTTTTATTTGCCTATATTTATCAATAAAATAACATAATTTTTCTGTAAAGTATGTCTATAATTTAAAAATACGTTTCTACCAACTTAATTATAGTGAAGTTTAAAAATATATTTAAGCTAAATTTTTAAACTGGAGATTTATAAAGGCAAGTTAACAAAATAAAATAAATACGAACCCTGCCTGAATAAAAATAATTAATTTGTCAAGTTAGGTAGTAAAAGACCACCAGAACAAGGCAGATCTTGCGGTTCTGGGACAGATCATATTTCAGAGACAGAAGCCAACATGTCCTGAAACAGAGAGCATTATCAGCTGCTTCTCCCGTTCCTCACACCTGCACCAGGACATGCACTCCATGTAAAAAAGGGAAGTAGTTGAGTACAGCTGAGATATGTCTTTTTATCCCATAGTCATATTACAAATATTTCTGTCTAAGCCGAAACCACATAATTTTGGCACAAAAAAGTTTCTGTTCTACAGAACCTCCCTTTTAGGCAGTTGTTTCAAATATAGGATGCCAAAACAGCAGAGCTTTGATGGGTGTGCGCTGTCATTGACCAGATTATAAGAAAAATACTGGAATTTGGGATGAGCTTATGACAACTCAGGGTGGTCCTGCCGCCTTAATGGGTACCACATGTTTTGTGACAACAGGAAGGGTGGCAACAAGGGCAGTGCTCTGTACAAACCTTTGGGAGGTGGTCCATGAGGGACATTTCCACAGAGCTTTCTGCGCAATTATTTTTTTCACAAGGTAGAGCATGGTTTTGACTGTTTTCTTTCTTAAACTTTTCAGATGAAAAGTTCCTCCATGTATCTGATCTATATGTTTTGCCTAATTTTTTATATCTATATTCTGACTAAAAGAGTTTTTCAAAATTTATGTGGATAGCAGTCCTATTTGTAATGTATAATCTGATTGAATTCCATCAAAACTATTCTACCATAAATGATGAGAGAGGCAGAGAGAAAAGCATGCACCTCAGTGTTGGGAAAAGGAGCTAATTTGAGCGGTTTGGTATCTAGTGGTTTGAATTATACAATTGTTTGGGGTTATTTTTTATAGTACTTTAAAACATCAACCTTACCAATGCTCCTGTGAAGAGAAGTAGAATAAAATTACATGGGCCAAAGCCCCTGAATCTTCAGTCTACTGTAGCATATTATGTAGCAATGTTTACAGATACATGGCAGTTTCTATTTTCTCTGATGCAAATTTTATAAGCCATCATTGAATTTGTACACTCTGCTGTCTTTGTATGTGATTCTACCATATAATTTAGCTGTTTAAATATTCAATACAAACACTTGCTTGAAAAATAAACCTAAACCAAAGTTAAATACATTCAAAAGAAATTATCAACAAAGTTAAACTAGTTAAACCAAAAGAAAAATAGTTTCTTCATATTATGCACATGCTAACCAAGTATGCTGAGGGAATCAAGAATTAAGGACAGATCCAAACCTCATTCTTACACTGGTAAAACAGTGATAAAGTTTTGACACATGGTCAGATTTGCATTCACAGAATGAGCTGTCCAGTACGCTCTCTATTAGTTCCCTCTATTCAGGAATATAGGTATGTTGAAGGAAATTGAACATTAAAAACACCTGCATGTTCTAATAGGAAGAAGATCTGTAAGAGCCTGAGAAGTCAGAGATTTTGTTTATTGGAGAGGAGAGGAAAAAAATAATTATATGGGTTATATTTTTCATCAAAAGTTGTGGGAGATTTTATTATTCTGACTGATCTTCTTATGCTCCATGTACAGAGGAACTATAGCAATTGCTGTGCAATAGTATACATGTTAAAAAAGTATGTCAGAGCTTATGAGGACTTGATATTTAGCTGAGGGTAACTCATGGAGCTCATAATCAATTTATATCGGGAAGTAAATTCTTCACTAGTCTATTCTAAACAATCCCATATGGCTGTAGGCTGAGGGCTCAGTACTGGTCTCTGAGTAGCACTAAAGTCTCCTGAGTGATATCTGGTGACATTTATTCAGTTTCCCTGGGCATTTAAGAGTGGTGAAAATCCTTGACATCATATGAGTGGGAAAACTAAAATTCTCTAGAATCCTGTAGCATCAGAATTAGCTTTTTTTTTTTTTATTTTATTTTTTTTTTTAATATGATGGCATAAGAACAAGGTAAATGATAAATATACTATAAAACAGAACAGTGAGCATGCATGAATTCTGATTAACTCCCCCTTCTGGTGAATTTACAGAATGAGAACAGTCTCCCAAATGCATCAAAATAAATCCAGAAAATCAAAATCCTAGGTTATGGCTACAAAATGTTGTATATATAATATTATGAAAAAGTGACATGATCTGTAGTTTTGGGAACATGGAGTCCACAAAGCCCTGGGTGAGATACATGGGGAAGTGCACAGCTCCCAGAGATATAATTTCATATTTTCTCTGTCTCAGGAAGACATTTGGTTACACTCTGCTACCTTCCATCAGTTACAGGCACTGCTCATGCTTTCAAGGTTATAGCAAGGAAGACTGAAACAAAACTGTGTTTTATTTTTGGTATTAATGAACACTGAGATGCTAGAGTCCCTGTCGGCTGTGAGAGGTACTTTCTACAGCAATATATGTAGCCATGGAATGAAGTGGGCCCCTGGATTAATTTATTTCCCCACACATTTCTTCGTCTTTATATTCTCCATTTCATTTCACAACTGCTATGATCTGAAAGGGGATTCTTAGTAAAGTCTCACTTCCATTAACAAGTAACAATATCTAAGCAAAATAATCTAAACCACGTGCAAAATAGAGTGGTAAACTTGGCTGTGTAATTCTGAGTATGCAGGTTTTTATTGCTTCAGATAATGAGACTCATAGAAGTGAAAAAGCCTATCCCTTTCATTTTCTAAAATGTAACTGGGCAGGATCAGCCTGTATGTCATCACACAAAACCAAGTATGTTGCCATGTATGGGTTAGTGATCACTTGTTTCAACTGTGGTACAGATTCCCTTCTCTTCAGTTAAGGTAGCAAGGTATTAATATAACAATTCTAGCCAATAAGTTTAATAGCAGGAATTTCTGTATTACTAGACACTGTGAAGAAGGTCTAAATGAATTAAAGAAAGTATGAAGGGAGAAGTGTGATGAGAGTAATAAAAAATATATTAAATTAAGTTCAAAAAAAGATTAAGATATCTACAGTGAGCTAATTTATTCAGGATGTAGATAAAGTTTTTTTCATCTTTCTGTTAATAATCATATGCTTTTCATCCATCCAAAGTTATTTTTTAAACTGTTTCTGTAATGTTACTGATTAATGAAAAAAAAACCCAAACAATTTAGAAGTTCTGGATTCTAAAACATATTTTTTTTTTCCCCTCACTCATCAAGTTAGAAGTAATGAATTAATTTCTTGGAGGAAATAAAAAAAGCTTCTTCTCTTCACACCAGTATCCTAGTATCCAAAGGATATGTAAGGAGCACAGATGTATATTCTTGATGTTGTTCAGAGATTAAATATTCTTCTCTTTTGTCTTTTTTTAAATCACAGCAGAATGCAATAGGTTCAGTTCTCCATTATGCTACTGTAAATTGAGAATACCATACTTCAGGAAAAAAAAAATCATAAAAGCTTCTATGTAAACAATAGAATACCATCCAAGATCACATAAATTTTTATATATACTTCACAGTTATAATTGATTAAATTATTTCAGATTGCACAAATACTAGATGCATAACAAATACGTATTTAAGAAATGTAATTATCTATACCGTGTAAGATCAGTAAAGTGGTATTTTTATCTTATATCTGTAAGGTTCAAACCCATATGTTTTAAAGGGAACTTTACATTACTTTAGAAAAGACTGAATGGCAGATGCAATGAAGATCTCAAATGACCTCAGGCAGAAACTTAAGGTCATTTCTTTTCACTCTTATATAAAATTATGGGGCTTTGTCTTTTGCCTTGTTCTTGAATTCCCATGAAAAGTGGTTTTGGTCAAAAGCTGAACACAGCTGGAGCCCTTCTAAGTGATTTCTTAAAGAAGAGAACCTATCAAACAGTTGCATTTGTTCAGCTGTTAAATGGAGAATCTCATTTGCAAAGTAAGCATACTGTTGCTTTACTGTTACTTACAGCTTTTAAAGAATTGTGTCTTATTTAATAACTACCTGAGCCAGTCAGAATAATTTTGGACATACCAATGACATTTCTAATAAAAGAAGCAAGACCAGAAGGACATTGTTGCATCCTCTTGTTAGCTAGTGCAAAAATTGGAAGAACTTCCTTCCATTTACAATAAAATGTCTAACTGTTTTGATTTAGGAATTGATAGGCTGTGTCAAATTAGATTGTACTTCAGTTTTATGATGCTGTTTTACTTAGAATGAAATGTGTTATCAATCACATAATAGTTTGCACATGTCAAAAAAAAATTATAGTCAACCAGTCTCCTGAATATTCTACTAGATGTTTTTATTTCTAATTTTTTTGCCAATCAATACTATGCACATGGTACATACAGATTATATCTGGCTTTTCTTATGCACTAAAGCATTATTTCTTCCCAGCTTTTGAACTCCTCAGTGCAAGCTTCTTCATCTTCTTTTTCTTACTTCTGCTGATTTTATTTTTATAGGCACAACAGTGAATAAATGTTAAAAGTACTAAACTAATTCTATGCTGTTCTACTCCATCCTTTGTGTTTACTATACAAAGTTGCATAATTTTTAAGAGTGCTTTCCTTGGAGAACTACACATTGCAGTAGTCCTCATTGGATGACCATAGAGGCAAGTGGTCCACTCTGGTACCATGACTTTTTCATTCACCTTACTTCAAAGGACGTATGCCAACACACAGTTTTGTATAAAAACAAGTAGCACTTTTGTGCTTGGAGACATACTATCAGAGTGCTTTCAGTCAATGTGCATATTTTATTACTGATAATGATCCAGAGAATAAAAACTGTGCACATGACATATGGAGACCTACTTAGATCTTATTATCTAAACAGCAGTAAACAGCAGGCTAAAGACAGAATGGACACATGGTTTTAAAACATTTTTTACAGATGTGTTGGTTTTTGCTGTAGGATGAGAGTTTCATCAAGAAAAGTCCACTCTAAGATGATCTGTCAATTCATTATATGGAACAACTTCTAATGGCTGTCAAAAGCAAAAAGCATAAATACAAGAAAAACATATAGGTAGAGAGACAAACAAACCCTCCATTTCTTGAAAGAAATATTAATAGTTTCTTCAGACAAAAGTAAGTAAGTACAGTGGAAAAAAAGGTTGAATATAATTTTGCAGTCTGGAAAATCAGTAAAATGTACAATAAAAAAAGTTAAAGTGGATAGGCAAAATGGTTTTACATCAAGAAAATCAGCTCTGCCTCAGTGTAGAGGGTCAGAATACAGATCTCACAGAATGAGAGAACTCAAAATTAAAGGCCTTGCAGAATTCACCTGGACTGGGTTTCTCATCAAGGCTAGAGGTAGCTTAACAGGGGATAGACTGCCCGTTTATTGTCTTAGTTATATGTAGTCTTCAATAAACCAGTTTTTCCACACTGTTTTAGCAGTGAAATGAAACAGGTGGAAGAAAATAATAAGACTGACATTTATTGTCATGACCTGCTATACCTAAAGGTGGCCTGATACTTCTAATAGTGAAACACTGCTTTCAGCTGACTGTAAGTTGAAAATGAGCGTACACAGAATTTGACTTAACCTGATGTGAAATTTGTCTTTCAGTGAGTTTTGATTCATCCTCAGTATGTGTGATTCAAGATGGAAAAGGGATCAGTTGAGGGAAGAGAGGGACACAAATGTCTGTAGTCCTTCCATGAGTAGTATTGTGATCAAAATCTGATTTAGAGCTCAGGGTACATAAAACACCTTTTCTAGGGGAGTAAATTGGAATTTCTTCAGCCATTCCCTTTTTTCTTTATTGTCTAACTCTAGAGAAAGGAGGATATTAAATGGTTACATCTACTAATTATTGAATTATCTCCATGTCATATTTAAGGAACTCCAATGATGAATGACAGGGAAATCAACATAGTGTTGTATAGTGGCATTTTGTAGAGATAGGAAGTATTTTTTTTTTAATAGCTTGGAAGGTATATTCAAAATTAATAATTTTGACATTATTATTCAAGCACTTAAAATATCACGTAGAACTAGGTCCTGTGTAGCATTCTCTAATGATTTAAATTGGTTCCTTTTTCCTATGGAATCCAGGCCTCATTCATTACATAGGATAATGTACAGTTAGGGAATGAAACAAAGTTGTACAAGATAGAGGCTCAGACTTTCTTAACATAAGATGTCAGGAAGTAGAGCAAAAAAAAAAAAACATCATGGAAGCCAGAAAACTGATCTGATGAAAAAGAATGATCTGGTGATTTAGACACGATAAAATCATACCTGTCCCGCCTGTTTTATGAAATTTATTTTTAATCTGGGCAAGTGTAACATTTTTTTTTTTCCTCCATGTGCTCATTAAAAGTACATTCTTTCATTGCATTGTAAAATCTTGAGCGTTTTTAGAATAAATATTGCAAAAACTGTGAGTGTGCTGAACTATTAGGACATAGGCACCTTAAATTGAATCACTACTGCTGGTTACTGTAATGACTTTATGCTTCAATGGTTATACCACCATCACCTCACACTACAGGTGATGTATAATATCAGTAATTACCACTAAGATAATCCAGTGATAAATATCAAAAGCTTACAAAAAGTAAATAATTCTGTTCTAAGAGCAAGTAACAAATAGTGTGGGTCTAAAAACTAAAATGAAATATTAATCAGTTGATCATTCTGTGCTTATTCTGAAAGCATTGAGCATTTTGTATTAACACAAAAGTTTTATGAGAAAATATAATAATATAAATAATGCATAATACATATTTAACTGAGCCATAAATCTAAATGATCAGACATTTTTAAATATATGTCCTCTGAAAGTTGAAGTATTGTAACCAGACCATTAATGAAAAATTAGCCAGTAGATTCTGGTAAATATGATCTGTAATAGAGAATGAAAAAACCCCATTGTTTTTGTTACAGTCCTTCCCATGAAAGTGCTTTAGGAATAGCAATTTGAGAAGGAAGAACTTCAGAAGTATGGTCCTTTGAAACCCCCAATTAGAATCTTAGTATTGTCTAGGTCGGAGGGACATTTAAGATCACCTAGTCCAACCATCAACCTAAGATTGTAAAAAAACAACAACCCATCACTAAACCACATTATTAAGCGCCATGTCAAGCCATCTTTTAAATACCTCCAGGGATGGTGCCTCAACCACTCCCCTGGGCATCCCATTTCAGTACCTAATAACCCTTTCAGCGTAAAAAAAAATTCATAATATCCAATCTGAATCTCCTCTGGTGCAACTTGAGGTCATTTCCTTTTGTCCCATCACCTGCGACCTGGGAGAAGAGACCTACCCCCATCTCTCTACAACCTCCATTCAGGTAGTTGGAGAGAGCCATAAGGTCTCCACTCAGCCTCCCTTTCTCTAGGCTGAACAACCTCAGCTCCCTTAGTCTTTCCTCATAAGGCTTATTCTCCAGATCCCTCACCAGCTTAGTTGCTCTTCTCGGGACCCGCTCCAGCACCTCAATGTCTTTTTTGTGGTAAGGGGCCCAAAACTGGACACAGTACTCAAGCTGGGGCCTCACGAGTGCTGAGAACAGGGAGAAGATCTCCCCCCTTGTCCTACTCAGCACACTGTTCCTGATACAGGCCAGGATGCTATTGGCCTTCGCAGCCTCCTGGGCACACTGATGGCTCATGTTCAGCTGACAGTCAAGTACCCCCCCCAGGTCCTTTTCTACTGGGCAGCTCTCCAGCCACTCTTCCCCAAGCTTGTAGCGCTGCATGAGGTTGTTGTGACCCAAGTGCAGGAATCAGCACTTGACCTTTTTGAACTTCATCCCATTAGCTTCAGCCCATCGATTCAGTCTGTCTGGATCCCTCTACAAAGCCTTTCTACCCTCAAGCATGTTAACACTCCCACATAGTTTAGTGTCATCTGCAAACTTACTGAGGGTGCACTCAATCCCCTCATTCAGATCATTGATAAAGATGTTAAAGAGAACTGTCCCCAATACTGAGCCCTGGATTTAACTCCATTCACCAGCATCCACTGGGCCCAGCCCTCCAGCCAGTTTTTAACCCAGTGGAGGGTACTCCCATCCAAGCCATGGACAGCCAGTTTCTCCAGGAATTCTGTAATAATTCATTCATTCATCCGTTACCAGTTTTGTAGCACTTAAAATAATAATAATAAAAAAGTTCTTCTGCTTTTGAGTTAAAATATTTTGGCAACAACATGGCATCTTTTTCTTCATATGAATATCTTTCAAATGAACCATTTTGATAGAAGCAGAAACGTAACCAGCGGAAAACTGTTCTTACTTGCCTTAACATTTAAATACAAAGCCACACAGTAGTGTTCCAATGGAGGAGTTGGTAAAATGAATAAAATCAACAACTGCTTCACCTGATGTCTTCTTTTTAAGCAAAAAGTGTTTCTCTTTAATTAGAAGGATTTTTCAGGTCAGGCATGGAACTATTGATGGAAGAGAGAGATAGAGACCAACATCAGAATCATCAACATTCAAAGCTATTAATTATGCAGGGAAGTAACCGCAGTCATCCCTGAGACTCCATGGCCACCTGTGCAGCATGTGGCTGATTAATCAGCTGGTCTCATGTCTGCTTTCCATCACTTTGCACAACTTAATAGCATAATAGCAAATGCATAGCAGTTTGAAGTAGAAGAGACTCAAGGTTTTGTGCATATGCAAAACAGTTCTCGGTTTCTTTTCTGAAAACTGGCTCTTTCCGAAACTCTATTAATGCTTCAAGTTTCACATGAAACTTTTAAAAAACTGATTATTTTTTTCATTAAAATCTGATTTTTATCAGAATGCAACCAATATAAATTCTTCACAATACTGAGAATATACCAGCTCAAACAACAGGGGAGAGAAAGAGAAGAGGTAAAAGTTCTTTCTTTCCTTGTCACTCTGTATCTTGAAGCATGGCAAATAGAAGAAAGTCAGTTAATAACGTGCATTTTAGAATGTTTTGTTTAAAAGTTAAAATTCATACAGCAGGATGAAAAAATCCATATTAGATCACAGTGACCAAACTGCAGAGGTAGATTTATAGAGATTATATTGGGAGCATTTTATTTTGGTACCAGTGGGGGGTAACCTACTTGAAGACAGCTATATCTTATCTAGCCCCTTATGCAGCCACCTAAAATTGTCCTGGGATGAGTCACAAGTTTTTATAACACTCCAAAGAGCAGATACAGCCTGACTGACCCATTATATTTCTATAGAATTGCAAAATCAGTAATGGCTTTGTGCTCTTCACAAAGACATTTAAGAATGCAAAGATTTCTGGTTTGGTTTCCCTCAGGGACAAACTATAGTGAATAAAAGACTACATTAAAGGAGACAGGTAAAAATATTGGAACATAAAACCTCAAAGAATTTTTTAAAATGTGCATCAGACTTACAAATTTGTCATTCTGATATAAAGTGAGGGATGGGAAAAAAAGGAGAAGACAGAAAATGCATAACAACTCACAAAAAACCCCTAATGAGTTTATTTATTTGAATTAGAATCTGTTTATACCAGAATAAAAAAAAAATAAAAAAATAAAAAATCATCCACCCATGCTTTGCTATATAGGGCAGACTAATTGCACTTATGACTGAAAAAGATGTTTTGAAAACTTAGGTCATACATAAGTATCCCCTAATTATGTAATTAGGCAAGTTTTACTGTGGACTTTGTTAAGGCATGACGTTCACCTAGATATGTGAAAGATTATTTAGAATTTGGACCTGATTACATGAGGAGATTTATCAATATTTAATGTTATTCCATGGTATCATAACATACACTTCACAATCTAATTAGTGTCTTAATTGTGCAAGTGATATAATTGTCTAGGTAGCCATAACTGGAGAGAGAGAGAAATAAACACTTTTAAAATATGAGTAGTTTCAACCTAAAGTAGATGATTTGTGCCCTGAATATTTTATTATCTCTTTTTACTTTTCTTCATCTGTGAAGAGAAACTATGGTGTGACTCTTCTATGGAAATGTTTGCTGTAGAAGGCTTCAGCTAGGTTCAGTGAACCTTACACAGTATAACAACGTAAGTTATTAAAGATGGAAGTAAGGGTGACCTAGGCTACATGTTACAAAGCATGTCATCCCTCAGGAAAAGGCAACATAGTATATCTGTTACTTATCTGTTTTAATTTTAAATAATTTGCTAAAGCAGATGCACTGGAAATTGTATTTTGGCCAGGACTAGACAATAGATTTTGGTGTTGTGAAGGAAGCCAAAACCAACTCCTAAAACTCGCATAAATGTCATTTCAGTCCAAACCCACAAAATTTGGGGCATATTGAAATGCTTCACAGGTCTATGATAGCTTTTGTAATGTGAGAGAGAAGAAAGTATTGCACTCAGAAAGAGAAAGAGGGATTAAGAGGTACTTGAGAAGGGCCAAACTGATATTGTATGGGTGATCAGTAGGTTCACTTGCTTTCTTATCTAATGTGGTTATTTCCTGAATAAACAGAGAAGAGAAACAGAGCAAAGAAAAAACAACATAGGTGTTTACTTATGTTTTCTTATGACATTTCCAGGACAGTCTGGCTTTGTTGAAAGCCAAGCATTTTTGATGAAAGAAATTTTCTAGTGGTTAACAAATGTACTTGGTACTTAAATCCAGAACTATAGTCCAAACAAGCATATGTTACATACACATAGTATTTTATTTTTTTAATGTACCAGTTCCAAATTCAAATATGTTTTTCACATCTCAGTTCTCTGGCCCTGGAGAATACCTCTGAACAGCTTTGATTACAGTTAAGATTCTGATGGAAGAAAATCACTAAGCCAACTATGGCTGAGTTTCTACAAGGAACCCACTTTTGTCCATCCTCTGATCCATACCATCTTTTTCAAAGGCATTCTCTGGAGAAAGCTGAATCCTTGCAGTCATAGTAAAGAATTCATTACCTTTTTTTCAACTGCCATCAAAGAGAGTGCTTCCATATGTGCTCTTTCTCTAGTACCTTCATTCTTTTTTTCCTCCTGAGTAGAGGATGCCCTACTGTTGTCTTTTTGGTCTACAGAGAGGGGGAAAAAAAATATCATTGATGATGGCTTCTTGCACTCGGCAGAAGTGCACTGTGTGTGGGCAGTTTCCTTTTTCATTTAAGTTTCTTTCTCAGTCTTTCCAGTATAGTTTGCAAAGGTTTCCTATCAAAAAAAGTTACTAGAAAGAGAACAAACTGTACTAAAAATTCACTTCTTCTATGCTGATTGCATTAATGTTGAAGGATATGCAAAAGGAAAAAAAAAGGAAACGATATAATGTCTGAGGTCTGCTAGTTCATCTACATCTGCTGCCGTCAGATTCAAGACTTTATTGAACATGTAATTCCCCTTTCACCAGCGTGTCCTTTCATGGTCCATGGAAGGTCTCAATGCTATGTAAATTTGTTTAAGCTTTAGCATTTCTTAGGCTGTTGGGTTGTTTTTAAAATTCACATTCTGATTTTATCCATGATTTATCAAATTTGACTGGCTACATCCCAAAATATGAAAATGTAACTTTTTGGATATAGCTATAAATGATCTTTTGGACCGTTTAAAGCTAAAGAAAGAAGATAATTTCCCCATCCATATATGCAGTGATTTTGCTGCTCACCTTTCACTCTATGGAATGAAGCCTTGTTAATCATTCTTTCATTTTCTCACATGCAGCTGTTAAAGACTACTTTTTATTTACATGTCACTGTCTTCAAGACTAAGGCAGCTCTAGGCACAGGCAAAACAAGCACTTTCGTAGAATATATTACCAAGAGACACAACCTCCACTCCCCTTCCAACTACTTCAGCTATACTCACATCCCAGAGAAGAAGTTACTCTGAAGAGTGATGAAGCAGTGTAGGTACTGAAGCCAGGACAAGGTGGTATCAATTGCAATTATCTTCTGTTGCCCCCTTCCTTCATTTATGCCTCTTCCCAAGCTATCTTTGCTCCTTGTCTCTCTCGTTACAGTTCAGCCCTAGCTTCTCATTTGGCAGAAAGTCGTCTTCATCTACACATCTGAATAGCCTTGTGCTGTTTCTTTTTGTGACTGTAAGCTTCATTGATTTAATTTTTAATTGTTTTTCTCTGAGGTTCTGGAGTATGCTTGTTTTCAGTTCAAGCTTTGTTCAGCTTCAATTCCTGCAATGAAGCTGCTGGTTGATAACTAAATCGGGCTCAGAGCAACTTTATTATTTCTTTGCTAAGTAAGAAATTGGTGTTTGATTTTGTATGTCATTTCCTCTCCATATTCTATACCATCTGGTCATCTTTTTCATCTGCAGCTGAAATGGATGAACTAAATTTCAATAGTCAATGAAGTAAGGTTTTATCTTTTTTAAAGAATATAGTGAAATTTTATTTTGTTCAGAGACTTCTCTGTCATGTAACCTCTCTGTGTCTAGGTGTTCTGTGCCATGAAATAGTATTGATAAAGTGGACTGAGATCCATTTGGAAATCCAGTCACATATTAGTACTTACTGCTGGCTTAAATATAACAAAATGTTAAAGAAAGACAATACAGAAAAAATAATTCAACAAAGTTTTCAATAGAGAAAAAACTGTATTGTCTGACAAAAAATTGATTAAAAGTATGTGGTTTTCTGAACTTAACAGAGGATTTCACAGATTTGTTGTTGGCAGGAAATTATATGCATTTTTCTAAAACCAGGTTTGTGGAACTACAATTTTTTTTAGAGAATTATTTGCTTCATCCACATACAAATGCTGTGCATTATACTGAGTTGGAAACGTCTCATGACTGTAAGAGGAGAATCTTTGTGCATATAGTAAATATTACTTTATAGTTATTATAGCCATGAAAGATATCTTACACTACAATAATGAAATACAAAGTGTTTTTGTTGAGAATATATGGCTACATTTCCCATAGGATTCAAAGAAAACATGGCAAAATGTCTGAGCAACGAGTAGAGGATTTTATCGAAAGAGGAATAATGTTTAATTATATTACACTGAATGTATTTGTAATTACAAAATAAAATGTTGGGTTTTTTTCCCAATTGTTGGAAATTTTCAAGACCTTGGAATGCTTTGTTTTCTAAATAAGAAATAATTACTCCATTTTTGAATTTCCATAAATATAACTCAAATGAAAAAAAAAACTAAATCAAAACAAAAAATGTTAATTTGGAATATTTAAAAAGTTGAACTCACCTCACACTCAAGGAAAAGTTTTTTTCCAACAACAAAAAAATCTCCTAGTATACATACAGAGTTCTTTAAAAGTATTACCAGCCTTCCTTGACTTCTTTTCCTTTAGGTACTCCCTGTATGCTATGATACACTGCCTTTGACACTTTAAAAAACAATAAAGTGCACACCCAAGGTGGGTCTTTATTTTGTTTTATAGAATCGTTATGTAATATTTTTTGTAAAATTGTTTTTTTGTTGGATAATACTATGGAACAATCTATATTGACATAAATATATATACATATTCTGGTACAATTCTAAACCCAGATTATGGAATCAAAATAAACTTGGAACCTCTTATTCTGTGGCATTGACACCGGCTTTACATTCTTTAAAATAAAACAGAATCTGGCAATTTGTCTAAACCATAAAATTATAAATGAATAATAACAATAGTTATATTTCTTCTGTGAGTATGTTCACAGACATTATAGGTAGTTATATATATATGCATATATATGTGTAGTTATATATATACTATATACACTTTTGTAACTGGACAACAGTGTTATGAAGTAACTTCACTTTTTCATTTCTCATCTTCAACAGAAGAATAATATATTGTTGACTTTTCAGTGTTACCATGAAAGACATGATTGAAATATTGCAATTATAAAGGCAACCTGGCAAAGAAAAACGTCTAAGAAAACAGATGCAATCTTAGGCTATATCATTCAATCTATTTCCAGTAGGCAAATGGAAATATGATAGAACTGTGATTGTGCAAGCTTCAATTGGAATATATATTATTTTGAGTACAACAAAAATGACATCAATTGCAAGGGAAATTACTATATTATCAGCACTGGAAAACTTATAAAAGGAAAAAAAACAATAAAAAAATGGCTTATCTAGCCTGCCTTTCAAATGAATGTTCTCTCCAAGACCATGAAGGTAAATATCAAGAAAGCAGAAATTCTAAATAGTAGTATGTCAGTATTAATATTATACTAAAATAAAATAAAAAAAGTGCTNTCAATTGGAATATATATTATTTTGAGTACAACAAAAATGACATCAATTGCAAGGGAAATTACTATATTATCAGCACTGGAAAACTTATAAAAGGAAAAAAAACAATAAAAAAAATGGCTTATCTAGCCTACCTTTCAAATGAATGTTCTCTCCAAGACCATGAAGGTAAATATCAAGAAAGCAGAAATTCTAAATAGTAGTATGTCAGTATTAATATTATACTAAAATAAAATAAAAAAAGTGCTAGACTGAAAGTTAGAAGAAAGGGTTCACTGTATCCGTCCAATGATAGAAGGAAAACTTAGAACTTTTCAGTACTTAGCTTCATAAATGTAGGTACTTTTATATAACGTGGGTTTATGTCATAATGGATATTTATGAAGAGAAATGCAGGAGGCCAATTAAATTCTATGCCCTATATTGGAAATGTAAAACCAGGAAAAATGTGTATCAATTATTGCCTGTTACAGCCCATCAGCTACAGGTTCATAAAAATATGTCTCTCAGAAGAGACATGTTGTAGTTTGGAATGACATGCTTTTACTGCAGGCTCGAGCAGTGGGAGTTAATTTCACACTATTTGAAAGAAATTAGAGAATTTAGAAATAAAATTGATAAAGCTGTTAAAACCTGTTTTTGTGGTGTAAAATTAATAGCATGTAGTATAAGATATTCTCTAGCATTTCTCAAAATCAGCTACAACATTCTTCTAGTTAAAGTTCTGTATAAAATGACTTCTGTGTACTTTCTAAAACACGTTAAACAAAATACCGCAGAATCACCTCTCACCTTTTCATCAAAAATAAAGTATTGTCAAAATATATTATTTTTTCAGGTCAAATTTCTGGTTTATGTCCATTTTCCTATCTATTTTTACTGCTGATGTCCTTAGATATTCACAATCTTTAATCAAGAGCCAATGAAATGTTATCTCCATTTCAATAACTTTTAATCTTTAACTTTTCTATTGTGTATGAGGAGGGAATTTTTCAACCACAGTCTATGTCTAGAAGTGAAGTTTTTTCAGGGTGAACATTCCTACATTTTTTGCATAAAAATTAAAGGGAATCATCTGTCAAAATATGACTCTTTTCTATTAATTGGGAGATACAGAACTGACAAAGGAGAAAAATTAATTTCAATCAGAAACTGAGGAATATTTCTAAATGTTTGTATTAAGCATTTGTTTTCACTCTGGAGTTAGAACTGACTAAACAGTTTGTCATATCCCAAGAAAGCAGTAAGGACACACTTTACTACTATTATTGCAAAGCACACGTTCCCTTCCACAGAATTTGGAGAACTTTCAAATTTCTAAATGGACTTTTCATTTTAACCTTTTCTGTAAAGCTTGAAAAGTAAAGAAAGTATTGAAGTCTTGGCCAAACAAAATGGTTTGTTCATTAGTGATAAACAGTTGTTTGTTATTAAAAGAAATACCCTGCTTTAAAAAAGGGGGAAAGTAAGTTACTTTTTTCTTAAGTAAATTTATACAACTTAAACCAATAATCTTTTGGTATGGTTAGCAAAAGTAGGAGTCCTTTATTTATACATGTGAAATCAAAAACAGTGTGGTACAACACACTTGTTATTCATGACAGATTTTTACAGTATAAAAACATATAATACCCTGTGCTTCTGTGTTATAAGGAACTATATGAATAGCAAATCATGTTTAACTGCAAAACAGAAACCAGTCAATAGGCAGATTTTATGCTAATGATACAAACTTATATGTGAAACTTAATTGTTTAGCATCTCACTTTTTTCCAGAAACTTGAGTTAATTTTATTTTTATGGCCTCCTCACAGACCCATTTAGCTGAATGTGCTATTTATCTATGCTGTACTTGGTGGAGACACTGAAGAGTGCTGGTTTAGATATCCTGCTATTTCGACTGATGCAGAAATACAGCTTTTGACAAGAACTATGCTATCTGTACATTATACAGTAACCAAAAAGTAACAGGTCTTATGTCTTAACAGTAGCTTCAGCTTTTATAAATGTCGCAGTGATTTTCTCGGTTAGGAATAGAATGTACTTCATGATCAGTTCTGACAATGAACACGGAGATCACAGAAGGCTTTTTTCATTGTGTTGGATAGGTGAATTATGTACTATTCTAGAACTAAAGCTTACAGAACTGGGATTTCTTTTTCTTATCCTCTGCTGCTTATCTTCTTACATTCTGCTTCTGCTCTTTCAGCAGCTATGCATATCGGGTTTTGTTAAATTTATTAAAGGTGGTAATATTACCTTTGAGTGTGATCTAGGGTGTGTTGAGAATGAAATATTATAGATTAAAACAACAATCACTTAGAATATGGTCAACTAGTTTATGTGTGCCTCCAAACTATCCACAGCATGTGTAACCATTTCCTTAGTTAAAAAAAGTAGGGGACATAAAAGACATTTATCACTGCATGAGGAAGTTTAGGGGATGTAGTACACAGAGTCAGAGGAAACACATCTATATCAGTGCCACTGGGTAAAGAATACCTGCTTAGAGAATATTAGAAAAAGCTAAGCTGAACAGTAGTTACACCCCTCTAAACAACTGCCAGGTGGCCACAGCATGAGTAGCGCATACAGTAAAAGATAGACATTGTCTTTGAAGAAAGGCTGAGAGAGTTGGGGTTGTTTAGTCTGGAGAAGGCTCTGGGGAAATTTTGTTGTGGCCTTTCAATAGTTAAAGGGGGCTTATATGAAAGACAGAGAAAGACTTTTTACCAGGGCCTGTAGTGGCAGGAAAAGGGGTAACAATTTTAAATTAAGAGAGGAAGAAATTCTTTCCCATAAGAGTGGTGAGACACTGGAACAAGTTGCCCAGAGAAGCTGTGGATTTCCCGTCACTGGAAGTATTTAAGGTCAGTTAAGATGGGGCTTTGAGCAACCTGATTTAGTGCAGGATGTCTCTGCCCACAGCAAGGGGATGGAACTAGGTGATCTTTGAAAGCCCTTTCCAATCCAAACAACTCTATGACAAAAGCAATGAAGTTCCACACAGGGCCACAATGATGTTTAGGGGCTGTGAGGAGGGGGGACGGTGTTGCACTTGTTCAACCTGGAGCAGATGCCTTCTGGTGAACCAAATAGCAACCCACCATAACCTGTGTGAATGTTGTCAAGATATTGGAGCCAGCGTCTTCACAGTGAAACATGGCAGAAGGATAAGAGACAATAGACCTAAATTGGAACAAAAGAGGTTCAGACTGATATATGGAGAAACTTCTTCCTGATGAGGACAGTCAGGCAGTGCAACAGGCTGTCCAGAGAGGTGGTGCAGTCTCTGCATTCTTGGAGGTTTTCAAGGTCTTAATCAAACACTGAGAAATCTGGTCTGATGTCATAGCTGACCCTACTTTGAAAAGGAGATGGGATTAGAAATCTTCTGATGTCCTTTCCAACCTGAATTGTCCTATGATCCCATGAGTAAATCCATTTTTGTCCAGGAACGGAAGGCAACATCATTTTGAGTGGTCCCTCTTCTCCACAGTCTTGGACTGACTCCTAAATCCTGTTGTATGAACAAATTAATTTCCCTTTACTGCATACGGTTTCATACTACTAGTGAAGTAAAATTCTTGCCTTTTGTTTGTTCTTTGTAGATATTAGATTATCGAATACTCTGAGGAAAAGAACTAAGATCTTAATTTGCATTGAATATTTGTAAAGCCAGTCCAAACAACAGAAGATATTAAATATTTCTGCAATCATATGTGTTAACAAGAAGATATGCCTCAGTAGTCCCACCTAACTGGATTTTTCTCTTTCTAAATATGCCCAAGCATACTTTATCAGTGAAGTTTGTCTGGAAAATGAAGATGATGTTAATAGAGCTGGCTGTTAATAGTGAACGCTTTAAGTAAGTTTACTGACATCAAATAAAGGAAATTCCTAACTGGACTGAATCAACCACTTTTTGATGTGTACTTTGTTGTGTACTAAACATTTATAATTAATGACAAGAGTGGTCTCAAACGTACATATTCAGCTTCAATAAATATATGATCAATTCCATTATTATTAGATCAAGAAATAAAGAACTCATGACCTAAAGAATGTAGGCAACTTAGCTAAGAAAAAAATGTAATGGTGAGTTTCTTCAAACACATGGAGTAGAAACAGAGTAGGTTAGAACAGAACAGGATCTATTGCTATTTTTTCAGGTTTTTTTAAAGTTGATTCCCTGAATCTACAAGGTCCAACAGATCAATGAGAAGCTGGTGCCAATAACTTATTCAGAGAAGCAGATACAAATATAGTATATGCTGAACTGTGCATTTTTGTTTGAGCTACTCTGTAAAATAATTATCTTAGCTTTCAAGTAATTTATGAACATTGTAACAGTGTTATCATACTGATAATTTTGACTATATAATAATTTAACTGCATTTATTGAAGAATATAACAGTAGGAAAAGAGTTTTCAGTCAGTCTAAATCCGAAAACAGAATGTTTTCCTGAACATTAAATAAAATCAAGTAAAAAAAAATGTGAATAACTAGAACAAAAACAAACAAACAGATTAAAATATATGAAGGTCTCAGGAATAAGCCAACCCACAAAGAAATAGAAGCTTTAGAAGACGATGTTCAGTGCTGGCATTCCGTTGACTGAACATTCCTATAGAAGGGTCATATAGATGAGTTGTTTTGTCATTGCTGTGAAAATAGTCAAAATTAAACAAAGGCTCTTGTTATTATCATTGGAATCACTGGACTATAGAACTGGGTCAAATTATCTGAGGGTAAGTTTTAATTGAACATCTAATATTAATTTAAAGAAATCGTCTTTTTAAAACCTTAATTAGTTTGGTCCAGCATACTTTTGTTTGTGGTCAAGTCTATTTATATGTGTGATGGAAAGTAGGAGGAAAAGAAATATTTTAATTTAGCTGACACTAGAAGAGAGAGGATTAATGTTACAAAATCAAGAACAGGTCAGAAGTATGTTAAAGATCAGGAATGTTTTCTGAT
>VXBJ01003447.1:1576424-1593833 GCA_013400055.1 Nycticryphes semicollaris
TCTTCTCTCATGTAAAGTAAGGTAGCTGTGAAACCATAAACTTCAGAGAGGCTGCTCAGTCCAAGTCAAAAGAGTAGCGAGGTTTTTCACTGCTTTAGTAATGCATCTCCTGCCATCAGAATGTTTCCATATGAGCTACAATTACACTTTGCACTTGCATTGTATCCAAATCCTAACAAGACTAGCCAAGTTGTTAAACAAGTTGCGCTTGAGATTTGCACAGCCTATCCCATGGCTCCTTTATGGTAAGATCATTTTGTGACAATAAGGCTGAAATTCAAATTACATCTTAAAACATTGATGTCTGGGTGTTCACAGACAGGTGTCTGCATGGGAGCCAAGTGAGCCATTAGAGGCAATACAACATTAACACAGCGAATGGGGTCAACAGAGGTATTCAGCTGACCACATGCAGGTGTCATCAAGAGGCACCTGCATGGAGTAAAATAATATTTTGGAAACTGAGTCGACTGGCTTCCATTAAGCCTGGTCCTGATAGTATCAGCATGAATATAAAACAGCTAAACGTCCTGGATGCAAACGGTGATAAATGATCCTGAGACAGTAAGGTCTAGACTTATCTTGTTTTAGGAAATGATCCTGTTCATAACCTGCACGGACTATCTGGGTCTTTTGACCCCTTCCCATATTGTTCCCATTAGTTCTTGTAAAAACCATCTTTTCCACTTGTCTGTAGATGCATGTTCATGGTCCATAGAAACAAAAATAGCTTTTTTTTTTTCTTTTCTTAGATTTGTGAGAAATTAATATTGGAAAAGGCAAAATCATATATTCTGAATTCAAAATAAGGCTCATATTTATTGTCAAGTACAAATGTTCCACATTATCAAGAATGGTTTCTTTGAGTGTTAGAAAAAGTAAAATGTAGCATATAGCGTTTCTTCAAAGAGAAGTTATGCTTCTTCAGAGATGGTTATGCGTCGCATCTCAAGGGGAACATAAAGATTGCTGTCTGATACTAAGGGACTAGAAAGCTAGAAAGTAAGACATGTAATTTTACTTTAACCAAATTGATTTAATTTGTAAATGAGAGCTTCCTTTTTATATACTATTCTTCTTTTTTTTTTTTTCTTTTTCTTACACATTAATAATAACAGATGGTGTTAAAATAGTTTTTATTTTTTGAGGTTGTAAAAGCAAAATGCATTTTTCAGAGGAGTTTTTTCATAATACTTTGGGTAGTTATTTAGTATGTGTGACATTGCTTCAAGCTTTTTGCCTTTTGCTTTTCTTTAATACTTTAAAATAAATACAAGTTGCAAACACTCCGGATTTATACTAACTTTGACTGAAATTTTGCATATTGAGGGGAAAGAATCTGTTCTGACTTGACAGTGGCTTATTAAAAAAATTGACTGTAATTCCTACTTAGTTCATTTGATAGGACTCAATAATAATTTAGTTTAATTGATTTGAAAAAAACCACAAACCACTTCTTTTTAGCATCAGCTCTGAAAAAAAAGTTCCTTAAGCTTCACAAAGCTGTAAAAAATACAAGTTAGTAACTTAAATCCCATTATATCTAAATCCTAAGAGTTTACCTGTTTAAAAAGCTTCCTGAGTTTATAAATTCAAAGGAAGTATATACATTTAAATTAACAGCACTGAAACAAGATCATCATTTGAAGGCAATAACAGAATGGGAAAATAAACCAAACATATTCTGGTTTTGATAGGGAGACAGAAAAGTAGATGTAGATATAGATAAATAGACAATCTGAGTCCCTGAAATCTAATCTCATTTCTTTCATATGCTAAAAGCAGCTGGAGAAAGAAATAAGTGATTTTTTCAGTGCAGTTTGATTTTACTTCCTCACTTTGCTTTCTGGGCTCACTGTTTTATAGGAATACAGCCATTCATTAACAACATAAAGGATGCTTTATAACTGGTTTTCTTGCAAAATAGACATTTCTAAAAGAATTACAGATGGGAAAGAATATCTAATGGGATTTCTTCTTCATTATAAAATTATCCCGATGTTAGCATTTCGCAATCACATCATTATGATTGTATAACACACAGAAAAATCAAGTGTAGCTATTATGACAGCAATCTTTACTAACATTTGCTTCTTCAGACCAAAACTGATGGATTACCTCTCCACATAAGAAACAGCATTATGGAAAGTTTTACTTAAGTAAATTGTTAGACAGAATTTCTTCTCACTAACTGTTCCATTTGGTAAAAATACATTCAGTAGATATAGCTGCTCACAGAGATTCCATAACCTCAGAGTTCCTGTTAAATTTAACATTTTGGGTTTGGTAGTAGCAGAACTTTCTGGAGGTCAGTAAAGGTATCACAGTGCAAACTTGTCTTCAACCTGCTCTTTGTCTAACAGATTTATATTATACCCATGCAACTCCAGGACTCTACAGTTTCCATGATCAGTCCCGTAAGAAAACAATATCAAGTACGTTATCACTCAAATATATTGCTCAGTCTCTAGTGCCTTTACTGTTACACACAGTTTTATCTCTTCTTGCTTTGTCCTCTGTCCCTAGCAATGCTGGAATATCCAGCTGTTGATAAGGTGAGACAACCCAAAGCCATATAGTGGCAAGGAGGATCATATCTGTGTGCTGAAATACAGAGGGCTGTACAAGAATGCTATAAGAGTGCTAACCTTTCCCCAGGAATTATGCCTAACTAGTTAACAGCTTGCCAACAGGAGTGCTGCTTCTCAACATAACTGGCTATATGTAGGATGGAGCAAGTTAATGCTACATATAAGTGCATGCTCAGTAGGTACAGGGTAGCCCTGCAACAATGCAGTTAACCTTTTCATGTTCCAACATTTTCCTCCCAAGGTCTATATTCTTTTCCAAGCCTTATCAATAAAATGCAGTCTGGTAAAGTGTGATTGCATGAAGCTTTTCATATTCCTAAGTCACACTAACATAATGTCTGGACAAAGACGATGCTCCTTGGCAATGAGAGATTTCACTTCCACTCACATACAGACGGTAGCCAAAAAGAGCTATGAAAGAAGCTTAGAAAGCCTTATGCTCACTAAGTCCTATCTGTCAGTTCTATCTGGCTGCCATGAAGTAGCTTTGTACCTCAATAATAAGTTTCTGAACTAAATACATGATGGAGAGAATCTACACTGCCATACCTAAAGAGGAGCTGTGCAATGCAAATGATCAGTCACATTTTTTTACTGGGGGTGCTCTCAAATCTGCTCAACAAGGCACAGTACAGATATCCTCTCAATTTCCGATTCATGACCAGAATATAACTTATTAAAGAGGGAGATGGGTCATAAGGACAGTGATCTGAGACCTGCAAGGGATGTACTGTTGCAGCTACTGCCCTCTCTCCAGAACTGGTCCTTCTCACTAGTGTTCAGAACAGAGAGAAAAAATAGCATAATGATTGTGATCCTTACTAGTTTCTACAAAAAACTCACAATTCCTTCCTCAGTCATAGACTTACTGTGTGGCAGCAGCAAATCACTTTATACAATTTGCCCTCAATTTTCTAGTTAACATTTGTATGTGATAAAATTTGGTCAACAACCAACCGGTATTGTTTTAATACATATATTAAATTGTTGAAAAATCCCAAAGTTGTCAAAAAGTAGTCAAAGTAGTTGCTTTGTTTTATAACAGTCTGTCTGTGTTGTCATTCTATCCCAGCAATGGCTGTGAAAGTCAAGCTCTCAGATGACATCAGTTTGGTCTGATCAAGTCTACAGCATTTATAAAAGGCATTTGGGGTGAATGGAGTTAATGATGCACTTGTAATCTTGGCACTATCGCTTTCTTGCTTGCTGTGTTTGTAATAGGACAAAAAGATCTAATATTTTCAAACTGAAAAAGACTTAAAATCCTAGACAGCGTAAGTTTCATTGTGGCTTAAAGAATTTGGGGATTGTTTCAGCAGTCTTCCCAATGTCATCACTTCAAAGCTTGTTAGCTTCACATTCACATCTTTTTTTTTTTCTCTTGTATTAAATCTTTTTTTCTCAGTTTTTTCTTAGCTTTGATTATTCAATAGAGCAAAAACTGAATCCCTGTAATGAAACCTGAAATCATGAGTATGAGACAGGAAATCAGACTTGACATCATTATATAAGGTACATAAGAACTGAAAGCAAATTTTATGCATTGGGGCAGCTCCAGACTAGCAAACTTAAGCCAGCATTTTAATACTGTACATATGTGTTATTCAGTGCAATACAGACTTACACAGGATTATTCTTATCCGACCAGCTTCCTGTCATAATTGCTACATGAGTACCTTTACCACATGGCAGTGCATGCATTACGACAAGGAAAACTTAGACTGTAATCCCTATGCTCTTTGAACTCATTTTATCTCCTCTCAAAAGGAGTTGTGAGTTTATCGAGGCGTATACCTTAACTGCTTACTTCTCTGAGGCTATACAGAATGTTTTTTCTTTTCTAGGAGATGCTGATGATTATTATTTTTAATAATCAATATGTCATTGTGCATACTGTAGCAACAATATGATTAGCCATATATTGTCAGGCACACTATTAAAGCATGCTACAAGACAAACATGTACCACTCTGGGTAACAAAATCTAATAGGCGGGATGGACATATTATTTCAAAGATTATATGGTTTTCCAGAATCACAAAATATGCTGAAACAAAAAGTACTGCCTGTGGTAAAGTCAGTTTTCCTAATGTTTTTTCAGATTGCAGTCCATTGATTTACCAAAATCTTGTTTTGTCTTTCTAAACATAGCTCACTTGCATTTTGTCTTTTGGAAGGCAGCAAAACTTTTTTTTGTAAGAGATAGTTACATATATGGTATCAATTACCTTCATAATAATTAGCTTAACAACCTTGAGCAATTAACTACACCATGTGTATGGAACACTGCTGCATTTCCAATATAAAAATGTAACCTGTGAATTGCTGTGGTTACAACTAGCTCTTACACAAATACATTCATGTTTTTATTCTATTTTTAGAATTGTAAAGGATATAACCTGAAAGACTTGCTTTCTGGCATCCTAGTGGAAGAAATAATTCTGTCAGATTGTTACATCTTTTTCTTCAAAGACAATTAAATTCTTTATATTCAAATTTCAGGATACATGGTACTGCTTGTAGATGCTGAATGACCTTGTGGTTTTGGTTTTTATCTTGGTCTTTTTCATGAGGTGAGGTTATTGTCTCTTTAATTTGGAATTTTGAATATAATGATTGTAACTTCACAGAACATCATTTGATGGATAGTGTACCTATTCAGTAACAGTCTGAATAGAGAATGTTTCTACATGAGTGGTAACTGAGCAATTTTGGCTTGTGTGGCTAATAGTCAACATTGAACTTCTGCAGACTTTGACAGAACGAGCAGCTGCATACTACAGAGCAATAAACAAAGGCCAAGCGAATAAGTGAGTCCCTGGACATTTTCAAAGATCTTTGCATTTGTGGTGGGTCTTAGAAAAGGACAGCTACATTGCCTACTTTTGTCTAACTTTTTCTCTATAAAATCTTGCTTCCTTATTCCTATTTCTTTGTTACCAGATACCTTATACTGTATTATTTATTCCATTGTCAATCGCCAGCTGAGTCTCTTTTGTAAATAATTCGTATACTCAGAACAGAAATACTGGCTAGTTACCTGCAGAACTGTACCATGACTTTGGGAAATTCCTTGCAAAAACACTGGCTGGGAACTGACTGGTTGGGGAGCTTTGTAGAAAATTCCCTGGGGGTCCTGGTTTACAGCAAGCCGGGAATGAGCCAGCAGGCAGGATGCCTGCATGCATCCTTCATGTGGGAGTAAGGAAGTTCAATCCTGGGCTGTATTAATAGGAGCACAAGCAGAAAGTCAAGGGAAGTGATTATCCCCTCTGAGCAACATTTGTTAGACTACAACTAAAGTTTTGCACTCCCCTACCAGACCTGCTACAAAACAAAGATCGATAAACTGGAGTGAGTTCAATATAGGGTCATCAGGACAGGACAGTCAGGGGCCAGAATACTTTCACGTATGAGGAGGAGTTGAAGGAACTGGGCTCATTCAGCTTAGAGAAGAGTTAGTAACCTCCCCCATCTATGGGGAGCTCATCAAGGAGACAGGAGCAGGTCTTTCACAGTGGCGCACAGTGGGAGGGTGAGAGATAATGGGCATGAAAGTTCAGTCTGACATAAGGGAAAACATTTTCTCCATGAGAAAAGTCAGGCAGTGGAACAGTTTACCCAAAGAATTTGTGCAATCTCTTTCCATCCTTCAGGGTTTTCAAGGCCCAGCTGCATAGCCCTGAGCAACCTGTCTGAGGTCATAGCTGACTCTGCTTTGAGCATCTCCAGGGTCCCTCCTGAATTACCCAATGATTCTAATCTGGAGTAACAACACCATGAACTGAAAGGAGAGAAGGTAGCTAGTGCAGGCTGAACCTTATCAGTGAACAAGGACTTCTTACAGATCCTGGAGGTAGACCGCTGACTGGGTGACAGTAACTATCTTTCATCTTCTTTCTGTTTGCACCTATGCAAGGGTGGGACATTGCTACCATCTTTGCATTCAGGTTAAATAATTTCAGTCTTGTGAACAATGGAAATTCAACTCTCATCTATCTCAAGATTCTGCAACACTTTAACGATGATTGTAGCTATACCAAGCTGTTTCTTTACAATAAATAAGGGTAGGAAATTCAGATGGTACATTTAGGGTATTCCTGCCCATTATGATACTTTGGAGAATTGATGGATATTTATCCAGTCTTTCTATTGTATCACTGACTAGACCTTGAAATCAAACTATTGACAACAATCAGTTATTACTGAAGTTCAAACTAGTCTTCTAAATAGCTCCATAGGACTTTTGGCAAGCAAGTCTGTATGCTTATTTAGAAGAATGATTTATGTTAAAAGGAAAAAAAAAAAAAGAGAGAAAGACAAAGTCTATAATATATTGTGCCTTTAGAAGAAAATCGCCTTGTTATTATGCATGCAGAAAGACGGTAAAATGGGATGTATGTTAAATATTAAAAAGTAAGTAAAAACCATAGCCATATATTCCTTTCTCCAGCACTTTGGATATTAATTCACAGTGGAAAAATCAATTTAAACTCTCGAGATCAAGAATACTGTTAATATTTCTTTAACATGGGTTTTGGGTTTTTTTCGGTATCTATGGAACAAAAGATTATTTTCTGTTATTATATTGCCAGATTTTGTTCTTTGAAAAAAATTGTATTCAGACAAAAAATACTTAAAACAACATACACGCATAAAGATATTTAGAGATAATGTGCTAAACAGTGCCTCCAGACACACAAAATATTCTTGTCAGTGGACAAAACTTTTTCCAATTGGAGATCAACTACATAAAGAAGAATTTTTTCAAAACAGAGCTCATAATCCTCCCTATCATCTAAATTCAGGTATTAGAATGTGATTTATTGTTTGTCTTACTTCTATCTGATAAATGATATAAAATTAACAAAATTATATCAAGTTTAAACTGATTTGACTTAGAAAACACACATGGATTCAGGCAAACGTCTACATGCACACGTGCAATACATTTCATTAAGTCAGGGAAGGGAAGTGGTGGTTGCCATTTCCACTGGTTTTATCAGTAGTTAAGTTTCCTGATTTCATGACATTTAAAGAAGTGGAAGGGTGGATAGACTCCTTCGACAGCAGAATGGGCAAACACACATCCTTTACCTCCCAGGAAAATGCTCTAGAGCCCAAGAGGTAAACTGCACTGCATTTTTCATCACTCCTATTTGATATGGGCTGCTATGCAACTGAGAATATAAGATTGAGAGAGATATTAAATAAAGAAGAATGTGTCTCTGAGCATAAAAAGTTGCATTTATTTTGCGTTTAAAGGGATATCTGATAGAATACATCTACTTGCAGTTTTTCATGCAGATGTAGACAGTATTTTCTCCTCTATCTGTGTTATTGCTGTAAAATGGGTACCAAATTGTGTACGTGGGATTCAGGACACATGTCTTCTTTCATGCATCTAGACTCACAGTTCTAATTCTGAAGGTACTGTGCTTCCAGACCGTGTGTTACCTCACTTGGGATTGTGAATTTTCCTGTTATGATCGAACTCAGACACTCCTCTGGGCTATTAGGCTTCGTTTTTGATTGGATTCTGTAGCCTATTCTCATCTGAAAAATATTTGTGCTCAGTGAATGTATGGATACTAGAAATGCTCTGTGGTAAATCTCTGTACTGTTGATACTTCCTGTTCCAAAATACTTTCTAGCATGAAATAGTCAGCAGTACTTTAAGAAGTAACAAGTAGTCTAAGAAGTAAAAATTTAACGTGAAGTATCTAGGGTTTTAGGATTTGCTTGCAAATGCTTACCCCATAAACCTGATGTATTTCAAAGATGTAACAACCTTCCTAACATCATAAGTTCATAAACAGACTTACACAGCTAACTAGCGTAGGAAGTGTTTGGATTTAATAATCAAATAGAAATCCAGTAGTCCTCTTTTCCTAAAAAGTCAGATACACAGGAATAACAGACAATTTGGTGAATTCTATTATTTAGAAATTTGCTTTGCTTCTTGCTTGGGGAAATCAGATCAACTCCATCTAATTTATTTTTTTTTTCTATTTAAAGTACTTTATATACTAGATAATTTTCCTTGTGGTTTCCTATTGTATATATTGCGTGTTTGTATATATATAATAGGATGTTGTATATATACATTTTGGATTTCACATAAATGAGTACTTTAGCTTTAGTAGTTGTATTTTCTTATTATTTTAAATATATTTATTTGACAACATGCATAACTATAAAAAAGATGTAGAGATCAGAATAGCAGCAAATGGACCCATATACACTGTATAATCCACATAAATCAATTAAAAATTAAAAACATAAATATATGTGCTTTCTATATACATACATGTCTATGGTTCAGGATGTTGCAAAACTACATAGAGGTGTACTATTTTTTTTAAATGTATGACAATAAAGATGAGTTGCCTTGTGAAGGATTTAAAATTAAGTCTGAAAGAAAAGATTATTAAGAGCACCACTCAACCTGAGTTTGTTGGTTGATGTAATATGCTGAATGCTGAAATGAAGATGTGTGTCTTCCCTCTCATCCTAAAGAAGCAACTGGTTGTAATAACTCTCACACAGACAAAGATACTTAAGTGTCTCAGACAACATTCTCTCATAAGATACTAGATAAATGAGATAGGTCTGTTCTTCACTAGTATACCTGTCATGGAATATTACCTCAAGATCATTCAATGCTGTACTCACTGATTATTCAATAGGACAACTTTTGTTTCTACCTGTACAATTCCATCACTAAATAATCAGTCTTTCAATAAACCACTCCAATTTTAGTAGTCATTCTCAGCCCTGAAAATACATATTTCAAATCATCCTTCCTTCAGCAGTTAAAAAAGGTTAGGTTCATTTAGTTAGGTGTCCTTATCACATCACATTTACTTTTTAATTTATGTTCCTGTTGGGTAATGACAAGTGAACATGTTAGCATGGGAAAGAAATTATCATCTGTTGTCTAAGAGTTATGGATGTTATTGTGAATGAGTAGAAGATGAGCTATTTCATTTATGCTCAAAGTAAATATAGGAGAAACAAAAAATGGTTTGTGGATTTTTTTAAAAAAGCAAAATGGTAAAGAATGCTTTTCTTCATTCTAAATAAAGGGAAAGTGAGAACACGATGGTAGCAGGTTGCTGCAGATGGAGTGATGCACTTCACTCACAGAGAGAAGCAGCAATACATTTATTGATATAAAACAGGGATTAAACAAAGTTTGATGGTAAACATGACAGTGTTTTAACAAGATTCAAGATGGCAAGGCACACCCGGCTATTTACTGCATAGCGGACAGGGGCAGGCAGAGCTGTCAAGGAAACCCTCCCATTGGATCATGAGGTTCAAAAAGGACCCCCTTGCTTTCTAAACTTCTCAGAGAGGAGTCTAGGTGTGATTGGATCCAGTCCTCGTAGTCTTAGACTTGGTCAATGGTTTATGCCTAAAGGATTGTATATGCATAATAATTCCTTTATATAACTTAGCTAAGATTTCAAAGTTTACTAAGGATCTGTTGTGGCAAGGAGTAAACTTAACAACAAGTGGGCTCACCCTACTCAAGGAGAGATCCTGACATGCAGCCCATTCTTGTTCAGTAGGGCTCAAAGGGCTCTCGGGCTGTCCACTATCTGTGGGGGTAAGATGATTAACCTATATTTGCATATTGACCACAGTACCAGTATTGCTCAAGTTAGTTGTTAAGTCGTTATCTGCCTCACCAAAACCACATTGAGCCAGGTGCAGCCATCACAACTATGTGACCCATTGTGACCATGATGGGTGGTTATCACTTGGGCAGAGTTACAGGAGATAAAGGTCAGGTTGGTGACTGGAGAATGGGAGCACATTCTCACACAGGTTCCTACTGCTGCTATAATTCCAGCTACAAATCTAAACCATGCCGTGGACTAATGCTGAATACTGTCTAGTAAAAGCTCGAGTATTAATATATATATATTTGTCTATCAGGGAATAGTAAGTGGCTGGAAATGATGATGGATGCTTAATGTCTTGACTGTTTGCTACTACTTTGGGTCTTTAAGCACAATAGTTAAAAGATGTCTAAGCTCCAGAAACAGCTTGAGCCAGACTCTCCAGCCCCGCCTTTGTCAACAAATGTATTTTCTGTAAGCAACATCTTGATCCAGTTGGGTTTGAAACTTATTGGGCTACTTAAGTGTGAAGGATATATGTAATTAGTCAAATTTTTAGTCAATGAGCTCATCTGAATATGGACAGTAATAAGGAATGTCAGAAACAATAATAGTTACAATCTGTAATGCCCAAACAACAATCACAGTGTGTATCATTTTAAGGAGCAAAATTTACATAGTCAGATCTCCCTCTTCTCTAACAGTAGGTGTCAGTGAAAATTGTGCTAACAGCTTAGGAAGCCTAACCTCCTCATTGTTATAAAATAAATTCATGTACAATCACTTGTGCAGTAACGGTACTACATTGTTGTGGAGTTAGACCAGAAAAGCATGGATTTCTATCCTCCTCTTCAAACTTTGACTACCTGATCTCCAGGAAAGAACTTCCTGTGTCAGTAAAAGATTGAATATATTGCAGTCATGAATTATGACATTCACGACTGCTAACTGTAATAGAAAGAACTAATGCTGTGTTATAAATGTATATTTTAGAGATTATAACACTAAGGTGGAGAAATAGGCTAGAAAATAGGCTTCCATTGACTAGAATGGAAGAGAGAGACATCATTTGAGAAAGATCAATGAACTCATTTAATTCAGTTCAGTTCATCCTTGAAATCAGTGTTTTAATACCATAGCATATGAAAGTAGATTTAGAGCTTTCTAGAGCAGCCTCACTTGAATCACACTGCTAACATAATTGTATAAAAACAGGATGGAAACCCAGTTTTAACAAATCAAGATCATTGCTAGGTGCTGATGCAGTATAGATCACAAGTAGATTGATAATTCAAATATGTAACTCAATCCCATTATCCAACCATGTCAAACTTTGGTAGTGTCAAGTATGTTATCAAGAGACACAAGAGGTGCCAAAATGAGCAAGCAGATGAAAGATGAAATAAATGTATGTCAGAAACAAAAGCTAGCAAATGAGCTGTGGGAACAGATGGAGTGTGAATCACTGCTGTTATAAGGACTTACATTACAAGGAAAACATGAGTAGGAATAAAAACAATGGATTTAGGATAAAATTTTACAGCCTGTAAAAAAGGCCAAACAAGAAAAGAAGATGGTTAGGAAGAAGAAAGTGTCGCACATGTGCATAATGACTGGTAAAGCATAATATATGGCAAGGATGAAAAAAGTTGTATTTTCATTGCTAAAGGCTGAGCAGGCCTTTGTAGTTCGTTTGGCAGCCTGAACAAATTGCAGGCATCTTTGTGCCAGCCAGTAGTAACACAAGACTATGTAGTTGTGAACTGTAATAGTTAATATGGAGGAATTATACCTAGGTATTCATAGTATGAAATAATTCTGTTGGCCAGCTTGGGTCAAATGCTCAGGCCTTGCTCCTCCTCATCTCTTCACCTGGCAAGGCTTGAAAACACTGAGACCTTGAATCTCACAGAGCTTGGCTGGCTATAAAGTAAATATTTGCATTAATTCAGACACTGAATTTTAAATGTGCAGTTTTCCCCAGCATTAAAAGAAAAGTTAGTCTTGTGTCTCTCAACCCAGGAATAGATGTATTATTGTCCTCTCTATCATGATGTCATGTTGCAAACTATATCTTTAGTTTGTTTTCATTCACAGACTCCTTTTCATTTTAACTTGCGATTTTTCAAAGTTTCTCTCACCATTAATTTTTTTTATATCTTTTCTCCCATCCATAATATTAGGATTTCATAAACAATAGCAGTACATTAGATTTTCTTAAATGCAATAAATTATTACTTAGATATCTCCAGAACACTTGTAGTGTGTATCTGTCTTGTTTTGCATCTCTGGTTTTAAAAGTGTGCTGATGTGTTTCACATGTTCTGATCTGGTTGTCAATAAAGATTTTACCCTGCCTAGACCAATAATAAAAATATCAAGTAATCTACATTCCTATACACTAACATCAAAGAATAAGACTTCTTTTGCAGTTGTAGAAATCTCACAGAAATTATTATTTTTGTATGAGGCAGCTTTTATTTCTCATATTTTTTTCTGATTTATATTTATTTGCTACATTAATTGTAACAATATCAGATGCCTTGTTGCTTTCAGAATATAGCTATAGCAAAAAGTACAAATTACAAAGTAACTTATGACTTCAATTCTTCTGTCTGAAAGTCATTGACCTTATTGATTACTTAACTGTTCAAAAAGGACTTACTTCTAGCACAATGCTAAAAATAGGTCCATAGCATTCATTTACTGCAATCATTTGAGTAACAGTCCATATTTTCTGAATGAACTTGCCTTTTTCTTCTCTGAACTTTTAGAATTAGATGCATTACTAACATTGTTTACATACATTATTTTCTCTAGATGTAATGCCCTAAGGAGTCTTTACATTCCATAAATGAGAATTGCAGAAATAAATTAATCAAGAGGGAACATGGTCAAAATGAATATTATCGGTATGGCAAGATAATGAATACATATTCAACCAAAGAAACTATATGTTACATTGAGAAGACAAAAGGATAAATACTAAGGAATATTTTAAATAGATCATATCAAATGGAAAGAGATCTTGAAACATGTTACAATGATGATTAAATTTTAATAGAAACCTTGAGACATCAGTTTTCGACCTATTGAAACCAGTGACTGAAAGTAGAGTAGTTAAATAGAAACTCATCATGATTTAAAAAACCCAGACCAGTAATGGATATTTGGGAATATATATAAGTTGCTGTTGACTGGCCTGAAGATAGTAAAAAATATGTTGAAGACAGACTCATTAAAAAAAAAAAAAAAAAAAAGAAAAAGATAAGCCTAGTCTGTAATTATGAAACTTAATGGCATTTTGAAAGAGATAAAATATTTTAGTTACACAAAAGGCAGGTGTAAACACAGATTTTGCTTATTACTATCCATGGTTGTAAATTTTCCCATACAGATACTAAAAATACCAAGGAGAGAAAAGCTGATTAACGAAAAGAACAATGAAACTAATTTTATGAAGAAGAACCAAGAAATAATCACATCTAACTAATCATCCCTCCAGGATAGTCACAAAAATGGTGAAGAGGTAGAGCAGATTATACCGTCAAAAGCGAAAAGTAGGAAAGCATAATGACATAATAAAGATGGTAATGTTCAAATAAGGCTTGGGACATCCTGCATGATACAAAAGGCTACTATCTTCACAGAGGAAAATTACTCTTTGGGAAGATGAGGAGAAAAGGACCGCATTATTTGGCTGATGTATAAGCCACCTTTCAGCTAACAGTAGCTTTTAACAGACAATAATTGATATTTGATATCTTCACATTCAATAATCTGATATTCATTATTGAAATGGCATATATCAAAGGAGAAAAAAAAAAGCATGAGCTAATATATAGCCCTATTGCATTTCATTAAATGACAAACATTAAAATGATCTTCAGGAGATTATGATAAGAAAAATTATAGTTAAATATACAAAGATATTTCCACCCTTTACTTGTAAGAAATACAGCATTTGTTCTGAATTTTCATTACAAAATGGAATGGAAAGTAATTCATGTACTGTAGCATTTTTCTTTATCCTATTCCAGAAGATAAAATGCTTTCTGATTTTCCGAATCTAAAATCTTCTCCCTCTTTACCACCCTGAATTATGAACACCCTCTGAGAAATTAGAAAAGATAGCAGGAGGTCAGACCCTTCTGAATATAATTCAATCTGGAAAAAATGAAGGTGGGTTGACACTAGCTGGACGCTAGCTGCCCACCAAGCCGCCTATGACTCCCCTCCTCATCTGGACAGAGGCAGAAAAATACAATCAAAGGCTTGTGGGCTGAGACAAAGACAGGGAAAGATCACTCAACAGTTACTGTCACAGAAAATCCAGGCTCAATTTAAGGAAATTAATTTAATAATTTATTACCAATCAAATCAGAGTAGAGTAATAAGAAATCTTAAAACACCTTCCCCCCACACCTCCCTTTTTCTGAGACTTAGCTTCCCTCCCAATTTTCTCTACCTTCTCCCCTCAGCAGTGCAGCGGCAGGGAGAATAGGGATTATGTTCAGTTCATCACCTATTTCCTCTGCCTATCCTTCCTCCTCAGGGGGAGGACTCCTCACACTAGTCCCCTGCTGCAGTGTGGGGTCTCTCCCAAGGTAGACAGTCCTCCATGAACTTCTCCAATGAGAGTTCTTCCCATGGGGCTCTTCACAAACTGCTCCAGTGTGGGTCCTTTCCATGGGCTGTAGCCCTTCAGGAGCAGACTGCTCCAGTGCGTCCCCCCCACCGCAGTCACAAGTCCTGCCAGAAAACCTGCTCCAGCATGGGTTCCTCTCTCCACAGATCCTACTGGGAGGCTGATGCAGCATGGGCTTCCCACAGACTCAAAGCCCCCTTCAGACATCCACATCCTCTGGCGTGGGTCCTCCACATTTAATCGCTTAAGTAAATAGCTAAGTCTTCAGAAGAACTCAGAAATAGGAGCAATGGAAGGAACTATGTAGAGAGCGTCATGCCAAAAACGTTGGTGAACTCAAGCAGATGAAAAGATAAGGCCTTCTTTGACAGACATTTTCAGCCATATTCTTCATACATCCATACTTCTGTTATTTACATTTTTCAATAAGAACTACACATTTTGATTTTTTTCCTCTTCCACAGACAAGATCTAGACTGAATGACCTGAAGGACTCCCTTTTTTAAAGTCCAGTAAATTTGAGTCAGTTTCTGTACTGACTGTTGTACCCTAAAATAGTTTTATTTTACAAGTTTGGCTTTTTGTGTGTGTGTGTGTTTGGGGTTTTGTTTTGGTTTGGTTTCGGTTTTTGTTTGGTTGGTTCTTTTCTTTTTTCTTTTCTTTTCTTTTCTTTTCTTTTCTTTTCTTTTCTTTTCTTTTCTTTTCTTTTCTTTTCTTTTCTTTTCTTTTCTTTTCTTTTCTTTTCTTTTCTTTTCTTTTCTTTTCTTTTCTTTATTGCAGCCACCACCATAGATCTAATTCTTTTCCAGGATAGTACTATTTTTATGATGCAGGCAAAATATAAAGATTCATCTCACCTTACTTTACACAGCTAAAAACTGAACATCAAAATCTCTCCAGCTACCCAGTACTCCCTCCAGCTACCCTGTATTCCCTTTGAAGTCAATAGGGAGTAATACATTTTTCAAGAGTGTATTTCCATTGGCTATAAAAAGAGTTTTGCAGTTAATCTGAGTAAGGTATGTTGTACATTGAAGACTTTTGAAGTAAAAGATCCTCATCCTGTGGGTTTTTTCCTTACAATTTGCTCACTAATGAAACTCAGATACCAATGTTTTCTACTGTAGTGCAAGATTCCCTGTAGCCGAAGGACCAAAGATAATGTTATATTATTATATATATGTCTACTTAAGAAATATAAGTATTTATAATTAATTATAGACATTCTAAATGTAGTAATTTAAAAATATTTTTTGTTAATGATAAACTTTTCTTTCATTTCACAAAAGAAACAGTATTGGAACAATTTACATGTTACAGCACTTCTAAACTAGGTTTTCATTAGACCCAAACGGCTACAATTCTCAGCACATACCCCTTTTTACATCCGTCCCATAAGATGCTATTTCAGCAGAGAATACTTTCAGTTTTGGTTGCTACTGGGAAAGTGTTCCAGGTATGAATCTGTCTCGTGGTTTTTAACCAGGGCTTGGTGTCATGAAGTCACAACAGAATGAAGAGATTTCTTGCCATAACTTTTGATGATGTCTACAAAGCATGTGGAAGCAGTCAAATTGTAGGCCTGGAAGGTGCATTAGGAGGCCTTGTGGTCCATTCACAATGTATAGAACCAGGAATAATAGGAGGAATCTCAATTGCCCAATCTGTTGTTGAAAATCTATGATGATGGAAATTTCTTTTTTCCCAAAGCAATGTATCCTGGTGCTACATGGGTTTTGCTTTGAGCAATTTAGTGCAAATTTCTATGCTTTAATAGTCTTACTTGTGAGTTACCTATTTTTATTCCTTCCACTAATAGAGAAGAATTATTTTTTTCTGTTTATACTAAAAAATGACATTTTGCAAAGGTAGTTTATTATAGGACCATCCCTGAGATTTTTCTTCTCCAGTTTAAGCAAACTCAGGTATTGCAATTTTCCTCATATCTCATGCTATCACTTTTCCTGCTTTCCGTGGACTTTCTTCAGTTACTTCAAATGTTGTGGGATATTGTGCTCAAAAACCATACATGGGATGACTTATCACTTCAAGAAGCAAAGAAGAATGACTGCACATGTCTTAGAGAAAGCACTCTGTTTATGTGTCCTAGAATGGTGTCTGCCTTTTTCAAGGTTGTGTGACCACTCTTGTTCCGTTCATAATCTAAGTCCTTTAGGGTTTTTTTCTGTATAACATAGTTTTGCTCATCATTCTGTATCTTCTATCTGATGATTATTCCTACAAGATCAGGAGACATTTGCACTTGCTTTTACTGAACTGAACTGAACACTTTTTCCTCAAACACATATATGTTTTATAATATTATTTTAATTATAACCCTGTTCACTGTTAGACTTGCCACTTTTCACAGTTTTGTGTGTCTTGCAAATAATAAAAAAAAAGTCTCCCTTTTTAGGGATCCATCATTAATATAATTTGAAATAACACTAGAACATTCCAGAAAAGATCCTTGACTGTCTCCTCCTTGTTTTGTATCTTTTTTGTGTATCACTTGAAGCACCTCATTTAGTATGGGTTAT
>VXBJ01003447.1:1603907-1634975 GCA_013400055.1 Nycticryphes semicollaris
CCAAAAAAAAAATAATGCAGACTCTGGAGTGGGGCTGATAGGAATTATCATATTTCAAAAAGGAATTGAAAAAATTATATTATGGGAGGTCATGAAGATGATAGATATCCCTTCAAAAGAAGTAGCTGAAGGAGGCAGGAAAGCTCAGTAGGAAAGTGAAAGGGAGGATGGGAAGATTAGGAGGGGAGAGTTCTGACAGATAGTAGGTGTAAGAAAATGTGAAGCAGCTTAGAGGAGGATTAGCTGTGGGTGAATCTGCGAAAATCTTATGAGTCAGTATCCTATGGCAAGACTGTTTTAAGACAATAGAAAGGAAAAATATAATATTAAACTTCCATGTATTTTTCCTTACTTGACAAAGAAACAGAGACTGAACAGTGATTGACTCATGTCCGGGATGAAATAGAAGTAAATGAATTAGAATACCTGTGATATGTGTAGGAAGAGGAATAATATTTAGGATTACAAGAACCAATCTCAGAAAGAGAGGATTACACTTTGGATCCCTGGCTACCCAAAGGAACATGTCAGGATATTTTGAGATGGTAAAGCAAGGTGTCTGTGAAGCGAGGCCTTAAAATCTGACATGTCCCAGAATTACCTAAAATGGTTCCTTGGCCAGAAAAGGGACAAGTAGAAGTGATTTTTAAGTTATATATGTCAATAACTAAAAAACCCCGCTTTGAAAATGCATATTTTGCAGAGGCATTTTGCAGAGAACTTACGTATAAATTCTGTGACCTTACTGATTTGAAAATATTTTTGCTTAATAAACAGTATCTAATATCCTTCTTATGATAGGTATTTCATGATTTTTGCATGGTGAGAGTACATTATGTTTTTTTGAAATACAGAATTTACATTTTATTTTAAGATTTTTTTCCTTCTGCATGCCTTATTATTAGCAATTTGATGATTCCCATGAGTTAAAACAACCATAACATCCCATGATGACTCATATAATCTCTTAATTTAGATTTCAAAGACACTTAGAATCTCCTAAATCTCTGAATGAAAATTACCTGAAAGCCTTGATCTTCTGGAAAGCTAAAGATATCTGATAACAAAATATCTCCCTTTTTAGTAGGATTTTACTGACTCCCAGAGCACAGTGTAGCACAAATTTGCTATCAGGAGAGAACATTTTCCTACTGGATTCTCACCAAAGCTGTGGACAAAAGAATTTTCCATGTACCACTGATGACACTGCTTTTTCTTAATACCATTCTCTGACCACAGGACAACTTTTATAGCTGAATCTTTGCAGTAACAGTATATATCCTAAAGCTGATTTAATTAATTTTAATTTTGCAGACTTTCTGTATCTAGACTCAGAGTCCAGAGGTTTTTTTAAAAGACTTTTAAAATGCTTTCAAAAATATTTTTCTCCTGTCTTTTAAGCGTTTATGTTTAGTGAGTGCTTATGCTTCGTTTTTTCTAATATTAACTCAAAATATATTGCAACTTGTACTTCATAACATATATTATTTAAGGCACAGGATATAGAGCTTTTATATGTTCTATCACTTTTGGAGAAATAGAATGCTCTTAATTGTGGATTTAGCTACCTCACTAGTACAAATAGGAAGACGTTACTAGGCATCATGATACCCTTTTTCCATGAATATTAATATGATAAGCTATAAACAGAGATGAAGGACCTCAAATATGCTCTTGAAATTTACCTAACATGTATCGTCTCCACGTCTATATGCAAACTCATGCAAAAACCAAGTCAAGTAAATACTAAAGCAACACTGATTTGTGAACCCTGGAATACTTTTGATGGAACTGTGCATGCTCAGAAAAAGAAACAGATATAAAATGTGTACAGGGAGTACTGTTATATTACCTCACTGGGCTGTAGATAAGTCCTTAAAAGAGTCCAAGAACAGTTAAATGCCTCTAAAAATTCTAGAGATATGGAAATAAGGGATTGAAATAAGGCTGCATCTATGCTACATGGTGAGTCAGTTCCTGTGTGGACACTCTTTGACCTTCAAAGAAATAACCTCCTCTTCTTTTGGACAGGAAGGAAAAAAACAGATCATAAAAAGCATTTGTGTGTCAAGGCTTGCAGGAACTTTGTAAAACAGAAGAGCTAGAATGATTGGTTTTCTTCCAAAGTGATTATTGACAGTGAACCAGTTGCTATTTAACGGCTGTAGGAAGAGGAAAGGTATTTATTAATTTTCTTCCTATTCTCCTTAATCAGTTTAAAAATGGCAGTGAACTGTAAAGAGTCTATAGATGATACAAAATGTTTAGGACATTCAGATCTAAAACTTCTTATATAGAACGACTAGCAATAAAATGACGGATATAACACTGTCAACTATGTAAAGTAATGCACGGGGGGAAAACCAACCTTAACTACGTCTACACATCAGCAGGCTCTAAATTAACTGTTACCTCTTGGGAACAAGGTCTTTCAGCCACTGTGAATGCTTCCCTGAAAACATATGTTCTGTTAACATTAGCAGTTGAAAATGGCAGAGATATTTCAAATTACTAGAAGAGAAATGAAGACAAACCATGTCGTTTTATTTTATTGCATAAATCCCCAAAGCACCTACAACTAATGTAATGGTGTGCAGTTCTGGTCACTCTATTTAAAACCAGTTAAAACGCATGTATGTTCTAACTCCCTATACAAGCACCAAATGAAATAATTAGGATGCAAGATCTCATAAAAAGGGGAAGAATTTTTAAATGAGGATCTTTTGATTTTGTTTTGTTTATTGTCTTGATTGTCTGGATTTTTTTTTTCCTAATTAATTTGTGGAATACAGTTTGCAGGCTGCTGTGGAAACCAAAAGATCAGAAAAGGATGACATATGTTCATGCAGGATTGGTTCATTTATGCCTATCTTAAAGACAAATTTCTTGGCACTGCAGTCCTCTTCTCTCATATGATGACAGGAGCCTCAAAAGCACTGTGCCAACTGGCATACCCTCATGATCTCACAAAAATTACCCTGGATTTATGGATATCTCCTAGGCTTCCTTTGCCATCCTCTATTACCAGTGGAAGGAAACAGGAATTTTGAATTCTAGTTCAGACTGAGGTGATTTGCATACTCAATTATATGCCTATAGAAGGAGTCTGGATAGATAGTTCTGATGCATATCTCTGCACTGTATATCTATTATCAGAGAATGTTTAGAAGGCCAGACTTTCAAAAAAGAGATTGAATATTTTCATAGCAAGTAGACTCCTTAGTGGTCTTCTCAGGTTAGCATATCTATATAGGTGATATTTTATTTTGTCCTGCTTTGAGGTAAAATAGAACCAAGGTTCTGTTAGGTAATTTTAATTATTATATATTATAAGTACTATTAGTGATACCTGGAAAAGTCGAGTCAGAAATCTAATCATACATCATTGTCATATATCTAGGTAAATGAAGATTGAAGTCAGAATTGGTTTTGAATATATTGCAGAGTTATGGCTTTGTTACTTTCTAGAAGGCAGATAATTGACCTGAAGATATAAAAGTTTTATGCTGGACTGATGTAGAACCGTAACTGCTGTGGCAGATAGGGTTGATGATCTTGTGGAAGACTTATTTTTATTCAGCAAGAGCAAGGGCTTCAAGAAAGCTTGACGATTTCCTCTTTAAAGATACCCATGAAAACAGCAAAAATCCTGTATTTTCCAGTAACTGTCTGTCCAGTCCCCTCCCTTCTTCTCACTGGGCAAGCAGCTTCTTTATTCATGCACTCTTCTGTCAGCTCTGAAAGTCTGGTGCTATTTGTTTGTTAGAGGCTCTGTGTTCACTGCAATTCACCATACAGATGTGTTCCCCTACTTACCACAATCATCCTCTAGTACAAAATGACTTAGTGAATTCTGATAGAATGATAGGTCTTATCCACAGCTGGATGACTCTAATCTAATTAAGAGAACTCCCTGCTTAAAAGCTACTTCAGGGGGTTTATGTTTGATTTTGCTTTATTTCTGGAGTGATAACTTCACATAACCATTGAGGTGTGTTTAAAGTTTCAGCACACCTAAACTTTAAGCACATGTGGATGACTCCCCTCAGAAAAACTGTTAACTGCTTCTTTTAACTACTCCAGCACTAACAGAAACTTTCACAAGCAGGAGATTTCCTTCATTACTATAGAATTTCCTCACTGGGCTTTGGTGCCTTGCATATTAAAGCAGATTAGTGTGCTAAATTGAAATCTTAGCAAACAAAATTACTAAGGGTCTCCTCATTTATAAAAATGACTATTGAGAAATTGAATTTAAATTCACATAAACATGTTTCCGTGAAATTTCTGCACCATCACCACTACATTGCTTCTTGCCTTTTAAAAAGTAATGTATTCCATTACATTTTCAAGACTGAGATATAGAGGGAATTAGTGTTCCTTCCTTTAACTATCCTGCTTCTACAGCCAGGGTTTTGGGATCTTTTTGGTTTTAGATGTGGTTTTTTTTTTTTTTTTTTTGTTTTGTTTTGTTTTGGTTCAGTTTTGGGGGTTTGGGATTTTAATTTGTTTTTTATTTATAAAAGCTTATGGACAAACCTTTGCCATGCAAACAGTCATCTTGAAACTGATGAAAGTTCTAAAAGAATGGGCAAAATGATTCCAATTTTCTCATATTTTGAACTGTTACAAAAAAACCTTTTCCTAACAGTTGGATGAACTATAATAAACGTAGCAAGCAGTATGCAAGATCCTGTCAGACATACAGAATGGAAAACAGAAGAGAATGTTGAACATTTTACAAAACATATTTAGAAACCTTCCCTCTTCACATATTTGTTAAATGTTTAGATAGGCTACATCTTGTGATTTTTTTTTTTTGGTTACTTCCTATGATTTTGTTGGCAGTTGATTTTAAAACTGACCATAAAAGCAAATTGATTTGCAATTTAAAAACCCCTTACAAATATTTACATAAACAAATAAAAATATTTGCATGTCAAATATATACTCATGGGAAATTTTTTCTCAGACAATAATCAAGTAAAGCAGGTATAATAGCAAAATTGTATTCAAAATATGACTACATCGTATAATGTATATACAAGGCATGACAGGCATATTTTTGATATTTACATTTCAAACAATAGCTACTTTTAGTCAATATGATTAGGTTACAATTTTTGTGGCTTTTCTTTATAATCCAAACAGTAAGAATATTTTCTGAAAGCTGGATTTAATGTGTTTAATCAGAAACAGCAATAGAATGCTATTACTACTTATACAAGAAGAAGCTATGAATGAAATCAGATGAAGCCTGCACGATGATTAAATTTCAAGTTATATTGACATCTAATTTATATTTAGATTTTATATGATAATATATTACAGAGTAATGGGGTAAGATTAAAGTGTTGATGATAATTAGTTTAAAAGTTTCAACATCAAATTGCATGTGTTTGACTAGTTCCCATGACTTGTAGCTGGAACTGGGAGATTTCTTCTGAAATATTACAAATGAAAGAATAAACAAGGTTATTTCACTTGTTAAATGATACTTTACATGGAATAGTAGCACAGAAACAGCATATCATGTGTCAGTGTGGTTAGCAGCAAGAAAGCAGACTTCAAATAAACTGAAAATTCTTAAATAATTTTAATTTGGATTCTTATTATTGCTTTTGCAGTGGGCAACAAAAAAAAATCACTTTTTGCTACCCCATTGTCTGGTTTTTTTTCACTATATAGAAAGGAAAAATGCCACACAGTCACAGTGAAGTTACCTCCTGTAGCACCAAATTGTCTCTTTAAATGGTCCTCACTGTAAAGAGACATTATCGGTGATTCAGAAGAAGTGACAATCTGACAGGTCCACCATCTGTTTCCTAAAACATAAAATGACAAAGCTTCGATCCCAGGGAGTTTATTATCTCAATTTGATAATGCAACAAATAATGTAAAACATAATATAGACATTAGCTGCTTGTAGTGAGCAGCTGAAGAAGGAGGAAAAAAAAATTAGAACAGGGAACTGTGACTAAAGAAATGAGATAATTGTTTACATGTAATTAAATTAGAAGGGATATTATTTTTGTGTTGTTCCAATACACAAGAAAACATATTTCAAGTAACTAAATTTTTCCTTGGAATGTAAGTTCCAAGTTTCAGATAATTTTAGCTGGGGCCTTTCCTTTAGCCCCAACAATATTTTTTTTTTTTTTTCTTTTAGACTTTTGATAAACCACTCTAAGACTGCAATAAATCAAATCTAATTTCAGACATGTAATTGCAATGCTTAATCTGGAAATGTATGCATCTGAGGATCCAGTACTTACTGAGTGTGATTCTGATTTTAAGCAGGATGAATTGCCTACTGAAGTGCCTGCCTCTCTCCTTTCATTATAACAGAAGCCAGTAACACACGTATTTCCTACTTAAATGAGGTGGATGAACCTGGACCTGCAATCAGGATTGTGACTGCCTTTATGACACCATAGATTAAGACAAATTTAGTCAGACCACAATGTCAAGGAAGAGAGTAGGATTCATGGGATCAGAGTTTCACTCAAGGTGGGAGAAAAATTAATAAATCTAACTTTTCCAGTGTGTCAGGTAAACGGTACAAAGAATTGAAAGAATCTGTTATTCCTATAATTAAAGAGCAGTATATTTGCAAGTGGGAAGGAATGGCTATCCTTTAATTACTCACTTGCCACAGTTTTTATGTTTGTAGGTAGTATATAATCAAGCCTTTCAAGTGTTCAGGAACTACACTGATAGTGGATTACAAAGCATTTTTAGAGATGTAAATGTGTGAACTATTGTTGTAAGTGTCATGTTACATCCTCTAAATGCTGATTTACGTCTTGCCTTCATACACTTCTTTGTAGGGTGAAAAAGATTGTACATAACAATTATGCAAGGCTGTGCTTGTTATATTGTATATGTATTCTGTGCAATATCCTTTTACCTTTTTCAATAATGCTCCGTAAGACTGTATTAGCACAATATAACACCCAAATATTAGCTCAAATACAACATAAAAACATTTGCTTTCAGTTCTAGAGCTAGTTCAGATATATTACTGCTATTCTCCATGTGCAGCATAGAAATGTTCTCAGATTTTCTGTCTTCTGTGGGTATCAATATCTTTCTATATCTTGGCTTCACCAATTTTTTTTTTTTTGTTTGCTTCTCATATCTGAAATGTGTATATTTGTGTGGATTGCTGAGTCTTGGATAATGGTGAGAAAATGCTTGTTTTCTGAATACAGGAGGCTTGACATAATATTATGATAGTCAAGGGCAGCATCCTCCTGGAAAAAGTCACATGAGGATATGTCCAATAATTTGTTTAACTTAGAATTTTTTTTGTAGTTTTTTATAATTCTGTTGCTCTTGTGTATTTAAAAAAAAAAAAAAAAAAAACAACAAAAAAACCACCAAGAACCCACAACTAATTCTTTTTTCTCAATTTATTGTATACTACCCTCATTTCTGAAATCATACCCAATCCCCAAGCTCTGACTTGTAAATAGAGCCAATATCCACAGGTTCACAAGAAGGATACATGTCCATGCATTTCTGTAAACTCATGAACAGCATAGCTCATCTCTGAAGTTTCAGGAATTCTGAGGAACTAAACCAAGTTAAGTCTGAAAGCTGATTCGTTCTTCCACTTCAAAGCAACTTCTGTCACTGAAGACACAAGAAAGACTTTTATGGCATTTTACTAAATTGTAAAGATTGTAAGATTGTGTCCTCTCTACTGTGAGGAAATGTATAGGTTATGGCACTGAGTGCTAAGTCAGGAGAGACTGGTGCCCCTGTTACCAGAACTATATTCCATCTCAGTTCTCCTTATCCTCCTTCCTCTCCAGGTAAAAGATTAGGGGACATTAAAAAAAATAAATCACTTCCTCTCAACAAAATAATGTCTATCAGCAGAGACGTTGTCACTATTTAGGCTTCTCATTGGTGGAGTGCTGGAGGGGTGGTTGTAAGAGCAGAACCAATCAACACAGTGACATAGAATGTAAAGCTAATTTTCCAAGGGGAATATGTGTAGTAGTTGGGTATTGATTTCTGTCTGGAGACCTGTCCTACTAAACACAGAACACACACCAGTCAAGGTTACGTGTGTTATGGACTCCAGGTGTGCCTTTCACCTTGGCGTGGGAATGAGGCAGCCTCCTTGGGAGCCTAGGCTGTGATGGGTTTCTCACTGCCATATGTAACTGTTCCACCCAAGGACTGCTATCCTCTCCCTGCTTAGGGTGGTGGACCTCTGTGAATGCGTCCCCACTGAGGGACTGCGACTGTTTATATTATTGATTTTTAAGTTAAATGGTCAGGAGAATCCACCAATAACCTCACTAGTCATATCTCCCAGCAAGGGATATATATCCTATTTTATTTTCACCCTGTCTTTTAGCAGTGGTTGCCTTGGGTAGCATTGCCTTGTGATCTCCTACCCAAAATGCATACAATGTGGTTAACAACTTTTCTTTCATTCTTTTCAGTGCACATCTAAACCATTACGAGATGGTAGATGTAGTTCAGATCTCATCTATCTTTAAATGTATAAAACATTTCAAATTGAAGATGTTAGATACATCAACCTATAGATAACACAAATCTTAATGTGTGGTGCATTCTTGCTCTATCCCACCAGCAACTTTTTCTCTCTCTCTGTCTCGCTTTGGCAGGGAACAAGTGATAAAGCCTTGCCCTTAGATTGTGGTTCAGCTCAGTTTGTCATTGCACTGACTTTTGGTTTTCCACTCCTGGGTAAAGAGCACGCAGAATCCATTTGTTCTATCTGGACCCATTTTGATTTATTTAGCAAGTTTATAGCAAAACAAAACATAAATAAGGTGTATTTTATATAAGTAAGAGTTCATTTAGTTGGTCAGGGCAGGAATACTACTGGGAAGGTGCATAGAACAAGCTTTTCTTAATTTTTTTCCTTCAAGCTTTGACGCCACAGTGTAGATATTATCCCTGAATAACTTAATAAATTGATTATCTGCAGAGTAGGCATGAAGGTAAATAAAAGAAAAGTAAGGTTGTCTGCTCTTAGATGTCTTCAGATACCTAGGAAAGAAAGATTAAGAACTCTATGACTACCTGTGAAGGACAGTTTTGTCCTTACAGTCATGTAACATCTTCGCTTGCACATCTTGTGAAATATTCTAAATATTATTAGTGCATCATCTGTGCTGTTGCCAAAACAAATGCTGGTAGAAAATGTGTTGCAATGAACAATGTGAAATATTCCACATGGCTGTCCATCTGCTTCCAGTCTTTCAACTATAAATTGTAATCACTGTTTTTCATTCATCATTCCATATTGAGATTTAGATTTCATCTTCGTTAATGTTTGCTAAAACACATATATTCTTACACATATGAAATTTTACCACTTATGGAATTGTTATTCTTAAGATTTCAGGGTGCAAGAAAAGCACAAGTCACTCACCACCACAATAAGTGGTTGCCCAGCCTGTCTTGAGCAGTGATTGCAGATTCCTGTCCCCTGGATAAACGCCATTTATATACTGATTGTGACATCTATGGTATAGAATATTCCTTTGGCCACCTTGTCCTGTCTGTGGTTCCTGTCAGTTTTTATGGGAAGCTGAAAAAATCCTTGACTAAGGTAAATATCACTTATCAATAACTAAAACAATATGTATTATCAGCACTCCTCTTATACTAAATCCAAAACACAACAGTCACTAGAAAGAAATTTAACTCTATCCCAGCTGAAAACAGGATAAGAAGAAAGATGTTTAAATTTGAGTTTACATCACTGAAATGCACAATACCAAAATTATTTAAAAATATTATGTGATTACAATAGTGACAAAATTAGAAATAAAATAGATCATCTAATTTCAAACCTGGATACTAACTACTACCAAGGAAGAATAGGTAAAAAATCCATGAATGACTCACTAAATATTTATGAATTCTGCTCAATTCACACACATTTCTTTTAAAATACTTCTTCTGACTGAACACTCTGTAGTACGCTTCTTTCTTCAAAATATGGTTCCTCATTTTCACTCACTATCTACTATATATATTCCACTATACATACATGGAAGCACATGGAAAGGCCAAAGCACAAATAAGTGCAGGATGTGAATGTATCAGTACATGTGCCTTATGTAGTATTTTTGGTGATGAAACAGTCCAAATTATGCCACTAGCATAACCTCATCAGAACAGTTGTTTATTCATGGTCTCAAGTCCCTAGGCAGCAGTCTAAATTGAAACAACAATCTGTAGGCAAGCCTAATTGACATCAGTCAGTATTTTTATCATGAAATGTGATCAGAGTCAAGTACTTCATCATATCTTCTCAGTAGTTACTATGTGTCATGCATCATGTCAGTCTGCAATGAGGAGAGGTTAATTAGGGGTTCTTTGACAGGATACAGAAACCTCACTTGTGCCACTGAGATGTTGGCAAGCAGATATATGAAATTATGTTTCAGGCTAACTTCAGTGCAAAACTGCAGAACTCTGAGGAGTTTAAACAAATTTTAACATTGTACTCAGTGGAAGAGCGTTATGTGTGGTTATTATACAAAGATGATGAAGGGATTTGAGCATCTCCCTTATGAGAAAAATCTGAGAGCTGGGACTCTTTAGCCTGAAGAAGGCTTGGGGGAGACCTTATTAATGCTTATAAGTATCTGAATGGTGGGTTAAAGGAGGGTGGAGATGGACCTTGTACAGTGGCTCCCAGTGAGAGGATGAGGGGCAATGAGCAAAAGCTGGAACACAGGAAGTTCTATTCAGATATGAGGAAAAACTTCTTTACAGTGAGAGTGACAGAGCACCTCTCTGTGGAGTCCCCTTTTCTGGACACCTTCAAGACCCGCCTGGATGCAGTCCTGCTTTAGCAGGGGAGTTGGACTAGAGGTCCCTTCCAAATCTGACAATTCAGTGATTGCATGATTAGGATTTCCCCAGGAGTAAACTTCTGCTAATGCTTAAAATGCTAACTCAAGTATTTAAGTATCAGGATGGAGCTGATCGATTTTTGATCATTGTTTCAAGGCCTTATACATCTATGCATCGGATTGTTCTTTCTTGTTTCTTCCTCATAGAAACCCTTACACAATAAAATGATGCTTAGCATATACTCCAAGTTATTCTTACTAATGTCAGTTACAAGATTAATCTTGCAAGTTATTGATTAACTATTATGTACAAGACAGAACTCACATCACCATGAAAGCATGGGAGCATTCGAGACCTCCACATGAGGATGGGAAAACAGTTTTGGGATTGATGCTCTGGAACAGTTCCTGAGATGTCAGATTTTCCCCTACATTCATCAAGTCAGCACACAGTAATCCTCTCTTTTAACTCTGCTGTGACACATTCACTAGTAGCAGCGGGATGGTACAAAGCACATTCTAAAAATGTTTTGGTGCTTTAGGCACTGGTTCAGAAATCCTAGCTACATGTATATGTTCTTTTCCAGCATAAACCATGAAGTCAGACATTTATCCCAGGCAGAAGGCAGCCGGGACAGTAAAATATCACTCCAACTGTGTGTTGCCTCCCCCCTTTCAAGATTAATTACATATGTAGGGAAGTGCTTGTCACCCCTCTGCCAACAACCTGCATCACAATGGAGTGAGGGGAAATGTCTTCTTTATACCAGGGTCTCAGGTAGGAAAAAGTGGAGCAAGTAATGCTGATAAACAGTAGTTCAGGTGCTCTCTGCTCTCTGCTTCAGCTGAAACAGGTGATTTTCTTGAAGACACAATACTCATACTGGAGGGCACTGTGTCTTAGCTGACATTTGACAGATAGCAGCAGTGAAGCAGCAAAGAAGGATTTGCTAAACAGGAGACAGTGTGAGAGACTTCATTTTAGAATCCAGCCAAGCATGTGAATTCAGACTTCAAATAAATAAATTTTATTCTACCTCACCCACATTATTTGCTCAGGAATGCTCACGTTATCAGTTACTGCTGAGGTGTGCTTTAGAAAGCTGTGCCTTGCTGTCTGTCAGCACTTACTTACTTGGTTGTGTGAAAACTCATAGTTTTCCTGCCCTAGCTGTAGCTTTCATTCAGTCTTTGCCTCTTTATAGCAAATGGAAGGGCCTTTTCCTCATTAGAGGCAAAACAGAACCAGTTTTCTGTTTTGTAATTTTACTTTTTAGCTGGTCCTCTTCTAACTAATTAAACTCTGAAATTAACAGCATATTGTTCAGAAACTGTTCACTCTTACAGTGATAAGACCTGATTATACCAAGGAATGGTATGAAGAGAGGCCCTTGTTTGTTATACTTATTGTTATAACAACCAAGATCAGGCAACTTCATTATTTGCCCTTTTGGAGGGTCAGAAGCAGAAAAGTGTACAGGCACAACTGTAGGAAGGAGAGGACAGGACATGTGACCCAAAACTGACTGATAGGGTATTCCATCCCATCTGCATCATGTTCAGTATAAAAGCTGAGCACTCAAAGGGCCAACTCTCTTTTTTCAATGGCCAACGTCCAAGGAGGATCTGTCTGTTTTTCTGCCCTTCATCCTGTGCATTCCTGACTCCAGATCTGGTATCCAGATCCTGTTTGTCACTGATTCCAGTCTGGGAATTTTCACCTTGTCTGCTGGTGACGTGATCATCACCCTGGAAGCTTGATATGGTTTTGTATACACTGTAGACTTTTTTCTTAGCTTTAAAAATTATTATTATTATTGTTATTTATTTCATTGTTTAAAAATATTTTCATTAGTTTAGTTTCTTCCTAAACTCAGAAATCCCTTTATCATTTCCTCTTCTCTCTGTTTTTTTACAGAGGGGAGGGAGGGGCCATCTGTCATTCTGATTAGTTAACCTGGCCAAAACCATGACTGGCCTCATTCTTGAAATAAGAGCTTGCGACCACTCTTACTGTATAATCGCACTGCTCGTTCTTAACTTCATGAAAACATGCAGCAAAGTTATTTGCAAGACTGTCAGGAAGCTGGCAATCTCAAAAAATTAATAAGTAATTTCTGAATCTGTAGTAACTGAGGTAAACTTCAAAATGCATTACATGCTTTTTGCTGGACATACTTTTTGCAGGGCTTTTGTGTCCTCATTTTACAACAGGGCTTGGCACCAATATCTGATTAAGAAAATAAAAACAACGACGACGATAATAATAATGAACTATATATCTCTTTCAACATCCATGGTATTTTTATTTATTTGTTCCCTGCAACTATTTCCTATTAACACCTTGTCTCTTGTGAGGGCTCCATTGCAGCAATAGCATGAATGTTTTGTAAGGCAGGCTGTTCATACAGCTGACTACACCTGCTGGCATATACAGATGGCTGAGTTATACTTGGTGTATTGAACACAGAAAGGTGAGATTCAAGGTTCTGCCACAAGAGAAAGAAAAATAAAATAGGACACTGTGAGAGTAGCACTTCAAAAACTAGCAAATATGAACATAGTATCTGAAACTCTATGCAATTTTCAAAGTAACTACCTTTAGAATTGACAGTATTACTTTACTAAGGCAGGTTACATATGTGATTTATTTAAGAAAGTTGTGTATTTTTTTTTGTTGTTTGTAGTCAAGTAGTGCCAAAATGTGTAACAAAATAATTAAACCGGAGTTAAAATTTGATTAAGCAGAACAGGAGGAGGGGAAGAGGGAAATGAGGACAGCAGAGAGCATTCATAATTAACATTTATCCCTCTAACAACCATACAATTAAGATCTGGCAGGAAGGGTCAGGAAAATCTAATAATTTCCCCAAAAGTCAGGATCAGATGAAGCAGCAAATTACAGGTTCTTATTTGGAATCCAGATGAATACATGGGTTGCATAAGCCAAATCCTAAAATGAGTTTTCCTGTCAGTGTGAAGCTCAGTTGGCTGCAAACAAGATTGATGCAGTGACATTCTCATTCATCTTTTTTTTTTTTTTTTTAACTTTTTCATTTATTTGTGGCCTTTGATGTTGTGCAGCAGCCTTATGTCAGGGAAAATTAGCAATTTATGCCCATCAGTAATTACACTAACTTTCCTGCAAGCTGTACACTATAATCTCTTCTAGGACAAGATATATAAAAAAAAAATAAAATTCAGGCTAGTGAATTGACACTTAGATAAACATAAGTGCTTAAATCAGAAGCTGTAACCCTGAAGGAAAATACCAGTTTAGCTTCTATGTTACCCTAACACAGGCATCTTATTTTTACCTTTTTAGCCTGTAAAGCTGCTGCTTCATTTTCAGAAGGCAGACACATAAGGGGAGAAAGCACCTCCTGGGTAATCTTTGTGACTGTAGTGTGCAAATTAGAACACCGCAACTACCCTTGCAATCCAGCCATATCAGTGCTTTACTGCATTCAAGATAATAAAGTAGAAATCTAGGGCTTTTTAATTGAAAAAAGAAATATAACTTTACTGCCAGAACACCTCAGCTAATACTTTTAGACTTGAGCAAACAGTCTGTTCAGTGTTGAAGCATGCCACTTGCTTTTTAGAGACCTAAGTATCCATGAACTTGATCACCTTAGCGTTCAATAAAAAGCACCATACAATACAGACCTGTTCATGGCATTTCCCTGCTTTGCACAGGAAAGCAGGCTAAATGTATTCAAATGCAAAGCGTGTTCAGATTTTACAGATTCTACACTTATAAGTGCCATATGGTTGAATGAGAGGAGTCATAGTCCCTAAAATCAACAAGTACATAAATTTGAAGAGAGTCTGTAATATGAAAAGGCAGATGTAAATTCTGGTAACTTGAGACAAGGACAAGTTGTTGCAGAACCAGGAAGCATTCATTTCCCAGTGCTCCCACTCTTTTCAGTCCTGAATAAAGGGAAGACATGAGATCACAGACTTTATTTTAAAAAGATTAACTCTAAAGAGCTGCAAGACTGGTTCATTTAGCTATAATGGCAGCTGTAATTTTACTTCCATAATATTTGGTATGTTTTTTCACATATTCATTTATCTCACTTGTTATATAAATGATGTGCTTGGTTATTAAAACCTAAATGTGACAGACAAGATGATATTTCAGAGTGGCTTATTTCAAACCAATGAGTCATTTTACAAGGCTTTAGACTGCTTCAAGAGACTTCATGCCATAAACTTCAACTTAAAAAGGCTTTGGCTGTATTTAATACTAGTCTGATTTACTACAAAGTCCTCTTTTTGCCCATGCAAACAGTATATGTTTTCCCAGTACAAAAATAAGGGAGAAGGCAGTGCAGCAGTATTTCAAGGACTTCAGAATGAACACAGTATTTTTTTTTTTTAATGTGATAAAAACAGATTAACTGAAAGGATATTTCCCAATTCACAGCTTTGAAGAAGCAGTATTAACACTTTTACTGTCATTGAAAGCTTTTATTTATATATTTCCCTACACACTAAGCATAAGCTAGCATACAGCAGAATAGCATATAGTTGATTTATTCCCATCACCTCCATATTCCACAGCCCATAAAAGCTAACAAACTATCAATTAGCAGTGTATTATGTTTCATTATTAAAATGAATTGTGTCATTGTTTTAACATAAAATAATTGTATTATACAACATGTTTCTAATGTCATCATGGTCTGTTAACAGTCCCACTGCCTATTTGCAAGGGCTCATAAAAGCTACTGGACACCAGGGAGCAGTTTTTGTAGCTTCTGAAGTACAGTTTTTGTTTAAACTATTCCACGCTGCCTTCTGTGTTCTTACAGCAATATCATTTCTCTGTAAATGAATCAAAATAAGCGTTGTTGATGGCTAAATGTGCCATTGAATTGCATATGCACAAATGTTTGTTGTTATGCAAACTGAGAGAAAAATCAAGTTTAAAAGATGGCAATGTGTAAAAGGCAGGATAAGTATTTGATGTCAAAACTGAGCACTGAAAATGTCTCCTTTCTTACTTACTCCTTCTCATGCATGAAAAGGTTGTTTATCTGGGTGCTCCTAAAATCTGGTGGTACATAGAGTAATACTACAGATTTTGTTTTCTGGGTGCTACATTACATAGAAATTATTGTTTCACAGACATTTTGTTAGATTGTAACCTTACTTGATTTCCATTCCCATCTACAATAGTTTATTTTTTGACAGTATCAATTCAACATTCAAAATATATGTATACTAGCTATCTATAAATCATAATATACAGAGTGAGCAACATCCATCAGCTTCATATATCAATGAAACACTTGTCTGAATTAGTTCCAGTTCTGTGAAGTTTTCTGTTTGCTTTTCAGCATAGGTTAAATCTAAACAATTTCTTAAGATTTACTTTCCTCCTGCTGACATTCTAGTTTTTGAATGAATGTTCTTAGTGTGTCTGCAAATTTACCAATATGTTTCTCTGGGCTATAAGAATGCAAGGGAGAATTTGGAAGTGTTTTTCTAAATAATATTCAGACACTTTCTACAACAACTTGCACCATTGGTTTGGGGCCAATGGTCTGAAGATCACTGGGTAAGGGAGGGGAAAAAGAAGGAAAGAACTTTACACATTGAAATGAGAAGTGTTTGGTACTCCATTGTTTGGCAATCTGTCAAGCCATGTACCCTTCTCTAGTCTGAATCTAGTGGGAACGAATTACTAATGCTTGCAATCTAAATAGTTTACTCAAACAAAAAGCTGCACAAATGGAAATGGTGCAGTTTTGTAGAATTTTATTCCTCCTTTTCTGAGTGGGAATGAGACTGACTGGCCATTGGGAGTACATAAGTCCAAAAGGCACATCCTTTTATGAGTGTCCTAGCAGATGATTCTCTAATACTGGAGCATATCACCATGTGAGATGTAACCTGTATGCTGTAAATTTCTCCCCAAAAAAATTATTTGAAAATTCAAGATCAGGCCTTATATCTTAAGAACATTTTCAGCTTCATCCCTGCTTGACCTCCCTTCATCTATATACAAATAACTACCTTTAAATTTTGGTCTATTTATCAGAATTTTATCTGACTAAACAAAGGCTCACTGTCATTCTAAGTATAAGAAACAAACAAATCTTGGTAACGAAATATTGAATAATTTATGAAAAAAAAATAATAAAGGGGGTTTGCATGGTTTTCTCTAAACTCAAGTTCTTGACAGAAAATATTTATTAAACAATATATTTAATTAAGAGAAAAACTAAGCTAACAGGAACCTGAACTGTAAGATAACCCTATCTCTGAATGGGAAATCAAGTAAGAAGTAATTAAATGAAAAGATTCTAGACAGAGACAAAGTTAGTCAGGTCAGTAACGAAATATCCACATTGGATGTTCCCAACATATAGATAAGGCAATGTAACTTTTTGCACCAATGTCCTATAATAGTAATGTTATACATTACGGTATTTTTTATTTCTACTAAAATGGCTGTAGTGCCATTCTAAATTGTTAATTTCCTCCCTTTTTTTTTTTTTTTTTCCTTCCTTCAGAGATGTCAGTATACAATTAGAGGTACCGATACTTTGATTGAAGCACGTACTTCACACAGATGTATGGGTCCTTGAATGGGTCACTAAATATAAGTCGGTACTGTCATACAGTTCCTAAAGGCATAGAAACCGAGATTTTAAACTCTTTAGTTTGAGTAAAGTGATTTCACACCCTGTTGGTCATTCATGGCACAGACTGCCAATGAGTGATTCAACTCGAGAATTTGATCCATCAGTCTGGGGGATCAGAATTGGCTAAAGTGCTGCTGGATATTTGCTTTTATGTGTGTCCCTGGCAGATAGTACTGGATAGATAAAATGGAGAGGAAGAATAAGATCAGATACAGTACTAGTGAGGTAGCTGAGGACTATACCTTATTTAACTCTTCCCAAACATCGCTCTTGAGTAGAAACTTAATGTTTATGCTAATTCTTAATTGGATTTCTAGATCAATATATAGTAGGTCATCAAGAGAAAATATGAAAACATATAGCTCTGGCCTTTTCTCATCCTCCTTATCTGTCACCAGGTCTGAGACATTACAAAACTGCTCAGACTGTGTGCTCCTCACACTCTTAGGCAGAATAGATCATCATATTCAATTATGGAGATGCTAGCTCATCACCTAGAACACTAGTTAAATGCATTCAGGGTAAGTTACAGGAAGAACACGCTACAATTTACTTTCTAGTATCTATTACACATTTAAAATATCTGGACTTACTCTAAGTTTCCTTGCAGACAAAATAAATGTCATTACAACCAGTAACTTCCCCAGAATCTGATCAGGAGCAAAGGAAGCTTTGCATTCAGTAAAACAAACTCACTCTGCAATGAGAAATGATTCAGAATTCAATCTCTACTCTTCTACCCTTACCAGGGAGGATGCAGGAGGAATGTGTTGATTTCTCTGAAAAACAGGTAGATGCATGATATTCCAACAGCCCTTTTTTTTTTTTTTTTCTTTCAGTAGCACCACCTCTTTCCTTCCACGTCCAGGGGATTCAGCCAAACAGCTATAACGTATTTCAGCGAAAAGAGGGTAGGTTTAGATTAGTCATAGGAAGAAATTCTTTACAATGCAGGTGGTGAGGCACTGGAACAGTTTACCCAGAGAAGTTGGGGATGTCCCATTCCTGGAAGTGTTCAAAATCGAATGGAATTGGTCTTAGAGCAACTTAATCTTGTGGAAGAAGTGTATGCAGGGAGGGTGGAGCTAGATGATCTTTAAAGGTCCCTTCCAACCTGAACCATTCAGTGTTTCTATGATTGTATGAAGCATTTATAACATTTGTAACCCCTTAATTCTGTTGTTACTTAACAATCACCCCATTTATAATTTACTTGATTTGATCCTACTATTAGAGGATTTAGACATGGTGGCCATGAAGTTAATTTTCTGAGAGGTTTTTCTTTCTGTTTGTGATGTAAATATGCTCTAGCCAAACTATATGAGGGCATCATGAGATGTCTAGGCCAGGTATCTTGATAAAGCTGAAAAACATATATATTTAAATAAATAAATAAGTAAATTGCAGCAAATGCCAGCATTTGAATTCCTACTCAAAAGTAAGCAGTTTATCTTAACACTTTTTATTAGCTAAATTATCAGGTGGGTATAACAATGCTTCTCACTTCACATTGGGAAAGAACATGGAAGAGAAGCTTTGAAGCACAACTGACAGCTAAATGGTACATCACTTCCCAGCTGATGATACTCTTGCATCTATGTGTCCTAATTTTACTAGGAGCATAACCACATCAACATCCTAAACGACACATGTTGTGTGTTAGGATCACATCCAATCTACCCAGTGTATGTACCAAACTAAGCACAACACTCAATGAGAATGCTGTGAAAATGACAAATATTCATACTTGGGCTTTTTTCGTAAGTAAATATTTACTTCATGACACTGTACTCAGAAGATGTAAAAAAGAACAAGAAGTAATTGGAAGAATCAAAAACCTTTTTAAATATATGAACCCATTTTTTGAAAAGAAGATAATGATTCTTAAAGTAGAACCTCCTAGGTCTAGTTTATATCCTTATTAAAACATCGTGAGCTGGCAGATTATTAGATGAGGTGAACTGGTCTAGTTCTACTGAATTAAATGAAGCCACACTTTTATGTTAGGTGAAAATCAGGACTTTAACCCGTATGTGTAACTCAATACTTCTAAGTGCAAATCAACTTTAGTGAGACTGCTTGGGTGGTTCTTTTATTTCTTTGATGGTTCTTTCATTTCACACATGATTAAGTGATTTTCTACATTAAAAACCAAAAGAAAAATCATTAAACGAGGAAAGCTCAATAATGTATGGTACTTAGCATTTTCAGTTCTATGGACATTAATTCTGGCTGAAGAATGTCAGTAGGTGCAGGATCAATGGCTGAAAAGCTATGACTTCATAAATATTAGGCATCCTATTTTGTGTATTATTTTAATTTTGCTATAATTTTTAACATCATACGCATATATTATTTTCTTTAACATGTCCATGAACATTTTGACACAGTGACATTGAGTTAGATTTCATTTCCTAGTATCTGTTGATCTTAGAAGAGTTTTCATAGATATAAACTCATGCAATAGAAGAGACACTGACTTGATCACATTTCACTTGAAAAAATAATATAAATTATCCTGTGGAGAACACAGTCTGAACACAGACTGAAATCTGACTGAAAGTCTATAACAAAGAGTAATGAAAATTAACAATGAAATAAGTAGATGGGAGATACCTTGTGTTCACTCTGAAAGCCAGAGTTCTGACCTCTGTTTAATATGCTCATTGATAAACTGGAAGAGAGAAGAAAATATTAATAAAGCATGCAGATGATGTTAAATGAAAGGATCTGACATCTTTGTGGCTCTGGCCTGGACTCTCTCAAGCAGTTCCCTGTCCTTCTTGAACTGAGGGTCCCAGAAATGGACACAATATTCCAGATGTGGTTTCACCAGGGCAGAGTAGAGGGGGAGGAGGACCTCTCTCGACCTACTCACCACCCTTCTTCTAATACACCCCAGAATGCCATTGGCCTTCTTGGCCACAAGGGCACAGTACTGTTTCTCATATACAGATTTTTTTAAGGTAGAATCATGCTGTTTATAACTGCTGCCTTGTAAATAATATATTTTAAATTAAGGTAAAGAAGCATCAGTGTTGGCTTCTTTGTTGTTATGCCTTATGACATGAACAGCAATCTGTAAAGACTCTTCATAAAGTCTGAGATTGATCACCTCAGACATTTTAGCCATTGGGTTGTTGCTGCTGGACTCTTATTCACCAATATTCTTAATAGGATGTTTAAGATGATAGCTTCAATACTATTTTTTTTCTATTTAATTTCCTTTGCTCTTCAGAGTCACTAAAGCTTAAGCATCTATATGTTTATTGAATCTCTTAATGTTTAATCACTATCTGTTTCTTGGGTGAGAAATTGATTTGGTACAAATAAGCAGAGTAATAAATCATTTCATCCCCCTTTTTTATTGCCTTGAACCCCTTTTGTTTTGTTTTACTTTTTTTAATTTTATTTTATTTTTTACCATAGGCATTAAGCAGATTTTTTAAAAAATGACAGAAGCATAATCAGAGCTCTCCACAGATTTCTTAGGTCCTTGAACATTGGACTGTGAATGATCAGACCACCTTTTTTTGGTGCTCAGTTCCTGATACACTCCTCTAAAGGACAGTGAATGCTGAAATTGTTGGATTGTCAACAACAGAATTAAAAGGTTTGCAAGTACTTCATAGTGTCCACACATTAAATAACAGATTTTGTTTAACTTGTAAAGCTATTGTAGGAATGCCATAAATAAGTAAAAATTCTTCTCTGTCACACCATGTGCTTAAGGAAATTGTATGGCCCCAAAAATATTTCCAAAAGCAAAGATAAAATTTTATATATTGTTAAAAAAAAACCAACAAACAAAAAACACCCCCAAAACCCTAATCTTTGCCAAATCTAACTATCTAAAATATGATATTTGGATATGAGTTATTTGACTAGGCTCTATACAGACAACAGAGACCTTTGGAAGCATGTATATTGTTTGCGGGAGTAACTGTTTTCCAAACGCACTTATTTCTTTCAACTGATTAGAGAGGACATCCTGATGGTTAGGTCAGGTTAGCCATAGAACTTGCAAATGAATACATAAATACCACTGAAAAGATAATTATGTTAAATTATGTTAAATTGCACCATAAATAAATTTGGGCACAGATATCCTTTGTTTTATACTTCCTTAAGAAAGAAAGCAAAATGCAACTATTCCTGAAATACCTGGCCATCTCCAGTGAAAAAAAATATGTTAATATCTGTATTTTATTTCTTTTTTATATTCTCTCTTACTATCTGGCAGTTGTCAGCTGCTAGATATTGTAGGTGGGAGTCACTGAACAACACACAGACATATTCTCTGAGGACACGTGAACCAGTTTTCATGTGCACCCATTGCCATGTCTTACTGGCAAACAGAAAGGGATGGACACTTGAGGGTAATGTCCATTTTATTCAAAAGCAGACTTCTAAAATATTCTTTGTTAATTGTACCCTATATGTCTACATTTAACTACAAAGACAGCATCAGGTAGCTAGTTCAAATGCAGAGATCTACAGTATAGGCAGTTAAAGTTAGGTAATATTCCTCTCCTTTCAGACATTATTTCTGATTAATGGTTTATTTATGATATACTAAAGATTTGATTATATCTTTTCTAGGTATAGCTAAAACAGGTTTAAATTGGCTGTGTGAAATACTAATAGCTGTGTTCCCAGCAGATTTAAGCAGAGAGCTATTCTCCCAGCTTCTAAGGCTAGCTTTGAACCCAAGGTCTGCTGTGCTAGGCTGTCAATGCTGGTTACTTAAAAGTTAGTCTCAGGAGTTTTAATCTTGTCTTAGACTGCATGCACACATAAAGCATTAAAGTTTAACAGTGCTTTGGGCAACATTCATTTCAGCAATTCTTGTTTCATGTGAACTTTCTAATAACCAACCATTTTTAATCTCCTCTGTCCAGGTTATTTGGCTTGAGGAGTGCCTAAGGCCTAGCAGGGTTAGCATTTTTTTTGTTGGAGCATTCTTTAAGAATTGAAGTGAAAAATACATTGTAAAGAAGTGAATCTGAGAGTTCTTGTAGAAAGTATTTCTGCTGAGCTTTGAGGCTGCAGAAAACATTCTACTTCTGTGGATTTTGAACATTTGTAACCCTCTAACTACTTAACTGATTTTTCTCTAAACACCAAACAACTATTCTGGTAAAAGTTGAATTAAAAAAGTAATTTTATGTATTTGAATAAATCTTCTGAAATAGAGTCTTAAATTCAGCATAATATGTAACATGTTTAAAATCCTTACTGCTTTATAGTAGTTTAATACATTTGTAAGCTTCAAAGAATTTATTTCTGAAAGCAAGCGAACCTAACACATCACTTAAAACATCTCTATACCCAACTAAAAGTCAAAAATCCAAGCATGATCAGAAAAATCAAAGACAAAATAAATGATCTTGCCTTATGTTGTGACAGTGTTTCCATGGGTACAGTCTCCAGGTGCTCTTGTATCTATTCTGAGATAGAGAAAGAGAATAGAGAGTGCCACAGGAATGTGGCTTATTTCCTGTGTAGTATAAGCAATACCACTTGTTCTCTTCACTTATGAAGAAAAAGATTCAGTGCACCTTTCACTTAGTCACCTAAGGCTTGAATGGATATTGTCCATATACAAACCCTCTAGTCTTGCACTACTTGAAGTCAGAAACAGACTGTCCAGTGAAATAGTGCTAAAGATGCATTGCAAGTCCATGACTTGGCCACAGGAATATTTATAAAATCCCTAAAACAATTTTACCATTTTCTGAAGCCAATCCTGCTGAGGTGTGTTAAGTTTCCAAATGCAAACAAAAGTCATATTTCTGTACATATGAGAACAGTTAGTCATACCTGATAATATTCAGCTCTTCCCTTATGGTAGATCTCAGCAATTAAATGTAGAGGTCAAGTGGGAATATTACAGTTATAGTAAAGATGTTGGTAGTAAAGCTGTTGGCAGCCAGGTGTGTGGAGTGAGAATTTCCTAGGTTGGTAACTCTAGTTGTCTGACTGAATATATAAGTATCAATGTCTGAAGAACGGAGAAGCAGTAGCACTAGTCCTTATTAATCACTTTCCTTTGTGTCACCATCCATTCATTCACCTGTCATCATGGAAGACAGGCAGGAAGGTTCTGCAACTGTGAATAAGTATATAGTTTTTATGAGCAAATGACAGTGATTTGATGTATACTGTTGACTCATATTCTGTTGATAAAGCTCTGAATCTCTCTTTGTGTGTTTAAATGACTGTTTTGAAAAGAAATATTTCATTTAATGTCTATCTGCATGGGTCTTGGTTGCAGAGGGAAAAAAAAAAAAAGATACACAGAGAATTGGAAAAATAAAGCCCAGGAATTATCATAAGGATCAAATCCCAAATCCATCTAGTTCAGAATACTAATTTTGCCAGTGACAACAGCCATTATCAGATCACGCAGAAAGGCATAAGCTTCTGGGTCTAATGACTAGAGTCTGGCTGTCTGCTATCTGTTGACAATTCACTTTTTGACAAATGTGACAAATGCTGCACTTTAATCCAGTGTGGTCTGAGAGACTCTTTCCTTTTAGTCATGAATTTAATATTATTCACAATTGAAATGAAATGGGCTTAGAAATTGATTTTATAAATCAACTGGCCAAACTGTCTAAAATTGGACTTGTTGAAAAGTAGAGGATTATTATTCCAATAAAAAACTACCCTATTTTCTTTCTTGAATACAGTACTTTTAAAAAGGAATAAAATTAAAGTCCAGTTTCTTTTTTTTCCTAGTTCTATTATTATTATTATTATTATTAAATACACATATTTTTAACAGTAATAAAGCTTTGCTTTATGACTTGACCATGATGAATTTTGTTTGAGAATTTTGGCTGGTGGCCAAAGAAAATTCTTTTTTTACGTTTCCTGAGGGAAAAAAAAAAAAGTTAAATTTGTGTGGTTTATTTGTTCTAGGGCGCTTAAGCCTTGTCTTATCATTTTGCTGATTTAATTAGTTCAATCAAATTTATAAAATAAAACAGAGCAGTGCATTCATTTGTGGTGTAAGCCTCTCAGTGGAGATTGTTTGCATATGATGTGTTAGCACTTTGAAATGCAGAGAGCTGACATGTGATTGCATTGTTTGTTGGTTTTGTAATATTTAGAATAATTTGATACTAAAAATGTATTCTTTTCTAGATTCACTGCCTATAGTTTGAGAGAAGAAGAATATTCATAGTTATAGGGATATAATTAGATTTCAGCTCAAAATTTCACCTCAAAACCCATCAGATCAAAGAAATTATTGGAGCCAAGTCAAAATAAAAGAAAGATTCTGTACTAGTTTTGTTATTTGCTCTTTTATTGTATTTTCTACTTCCTCTTTAAACCAAAAATTAACAGCTTATTTTGAATATATTAAAAAAATAAGAACACTGGGGGCAGTAATAAATTTTATACACTTTTTAAACCACTTAAAATTATTTTCATCATTAATTAAGAAAATAAAATAACTGATTTAAATTTTTTCCTTGGAAGGAGTTTTCATTAAAAAAGATAATAAATAGATCTTACATTACGGATAGCAACCTTAGTGAGAGCATTGTGATCTGTTAGCAATTCTGCAGACCGCTGTCATTCCTGCTTGACTCAAAACATGGGCAGAATTATTTTCAGCTAGTAGATTTGGGGAACATCTGCTAAGGATGTCATGTTTTCTTAGCCAAGAGCTTTCCAGAAAAGTACTCTCAGAGCAGTCATCTTGACTCTTCTCTGTAAAAAATCAATTTTTGTATTTTCTTTCCTGTCTTGAAAAGTCAATGCCTTCCCTCACCCCACAGAACTTCGAGATTTCAAAAGGGCATTTTTTGGTAGGATGGAGCATGCACAGAAAAAAATCCTGTGACCTTTGTTTCATCTCTTCTATGCACCATCTAGAATTACACTAGGTTTTTTAGCTTGTCTGCTAGGTGACACTGTAATTCCTTCACAGTGAGACATCTTATCTGAGAACTTATATTAGAAAGTTAGGAAATTTAGTTTCCTTTCCTGACAAAGTAGCTAACCATGAATCAAGCACATATGTGTTAAACTGTAAACCATGAAACCGTACACAGGTGACCAGAATTCTTTGCTCCACAGCTAGGTGATTTGGGGCAAAAGTCTGGAAGTCTCAGTCATCTTAAGAGAGTATGTGAAAAGCTCAGCCACATGAGTAGTTTCGTTGGCCATAAGGATTTTTTGAGGATGTTTAGGAGAAAGTTGTTTCTCCTGCTTTGGGAGATTCAACATTAGTTGCTTTTACTAGTAATTACTACTACTTTTAGACTGGTCATTTTTGTAACGGCCGTGTTTCACACTTTTCACACTTATCCTACTTTACTTAGACATGATCCCTTGAGAGCCTCAGATCATTTGCTATCTTATTAGTATTCTGCTCTTTATATTTAAAAAACAGAAGTATCAAGTGCTCTAGACAGCTTTTATTGTACTCATAATTGGTATTCAGTTTCCAGGCATTATTTTTTCTCTAACGCAACAATTTTGAAAAGAAAAGTTAAGCTGGGAATGAGAAATAGGAGTAACTAAGTTAGACATTGAGAAATGAATAAGATTCTAGGATTTTGGTTTTATAGAAGTATTATCTTTAGTTATAGTATCAAGTTACAATGAATGCCAAAACCTGTTATATGAAAAGAAATGAGCAGTGATTACTATGGATAAGATCCCCATTGCCATGTAGGAAATGATACAGGAATTAAAACTGACCTGTTTCTGAGATACCTCAGTGTAATCATCTTGGAATTAGATAACTTCATAATCTAGCAGACTGATAAAGGAGTTGAGATTATGATATTGCCCTGGAAAGGCAGAGTGTGCTGGCTGAAACTGCCAAGTTCTCAGCACAAACCTAAGGGAAATTAGATGAGTACAAGGGGAGGTCACACAGCACTCATTGAATACTGAATTTTTGTCTGGAGCCTCAGTTTTCTCTCCGTGTGACTTCGATCAATGGCCTCCTCCAAAGGTTGTGGAACTTGCTGACTCTCTCTAACTTCACAGGCATTGATTAAGCCCTGAACAAATCAGATGGCCGTTGCCCTGTTGTGATTGGCTGGAATAGGGGGAAAAAAAAGACAGAGTTGTGTTAAGTTGCTACATTGCTAATTCACAGTCAATAAGCTTTTGTACTTTACAATTGATTTAAGTTTCTGTCAGTGAAGCTCCCATTCCTATATGATATAGTCATTTTAGGTCTCTTACACTACTTTTATGTGGCCATCCCTTCATAACTCTCCTTCCTCCTTTTCTGTCCATAATCAACAATATAGAAAAACTAGTTATGGTCCATTGCATATACTTTAATTATCAGTGCTCTTTGTTACACGTGATGGATAGTAGTAGAAGGAAAAGGGAAAGGGCACAACCTATTAGTATAGAACTAGAGGTAATATTGTATGATTCTATGATTCTATTTCCCCTTTCACCCTTCTGCCATGTCCAGTCCAGACCTCTTACACATGAGTTGTTCAGGGCATTTCTTACCTTTTGTGATTGTGTCCATAAATCAATTCCCTCCCATCCATATTGCACTTTTTTCTCTGCATCTGTCTCTTTTTCTAGTTCATCTTACAGCTTTATGTCTTCTATTTGCCTTTCTCTGGATGACATGTTGCAGCAAATACCAAAACCAAGTGAAATGCATTTTGCTCAGAGACAGCAGAATCTACAACATAGTACCAACAGCTCTATATTTTAATTGTGTGCCTTTCTCGCTTCATTGATATTCAAAACCCCTCCTAATCCAATGTTATCTCTTAATTAATTAATATTCCATTCACTCCCTGTCTCCAGTCATTGACGGAGGTGTCAAACAAAGCTTGGGACTGATCCCCAGAGCTCCTCCAATACACACAAGCCTCCCACTGCCTGTTGCCTATTGCCTGCGCGGAACAAAGGTTCATGTGACAACGTGTCATACTGAAGCTCATGCACAATTTAGCATTTTCTAAAATCAATTTATTGAATGATGAAATATTACAAGGCACATTTTATTTGTAGAGAAACCTACCTGTGCAGCAAATGCACTGCAAGAGAACACCCACTTATCATTTTTTTACATATAGTTGTTTTTACGTAAGGTTGGTAAGTACTATAATTTCTTTTCATAATCAGTCAGGTTTCCTTACTTGTTTGTTTGTTGCTTTTCTTTCACCTTTTCTGCAGCTCTTGAGAGAACAGACAGAAAATGTATCACTACAGAAGTACTTACCCACTGTAGCTCTTAGATTCTAAATGAAGCAGGAAAAATTATGGTCAATGTTTACCATTTGTGGAAATTCCAGAAATTCCTAGTTTAGATGGAAAGGCATTCACATTTTTTGAAGCTTAGCCCTAAGTCATTAGGTTAAACTTCATGTAAAAGAAGATCCCAAAATATAAGAGACAAAACTTAATAACAGGATTTCAGTGTATTTTATTAGCACTTGGTACTATTCTTCTTCAGACTAATAAAATAAAAGAATGGCAGTTTGGAACATGAACTGCGATATTTTACCATTACAGGCACTGAATACCAAAAATGAATGTAGCATATTATATGTTTCAAGCTTAGACTTTGTATGTTAATTCACCCATTTGGTATTATAGCTCAATATAATATTCTAAATCACACCTTACTTGATCCAAAAAATAATTTTTTTTGTTCGTATGTATTTCTTTTATGTTATTAACTCAGTTAGCTGCATGAATATTGAATAGCTGTATATATAAACAGGATTTTACTTTGCCTTTTAAATTGTTCTCAATTTTGACCAAGAGATCACAATGAAATGCTTTTTATTCCTACAGAGATGTACAAAAGTGTATGAAAACAAGATAAAGAGTAACTCAGAAAATTCCTGATTATAATAACCTCCACAAAAAAGTTTAGCACACCTAGTTCTAACATAAAAACTGAGAGCTGCCTCAGACAGCCCTGCTCAAGGGGTAGGGATTAGGATGTTAAGCAGAATACTTGAAAAAAATGCAATAAGGAAGCTGGAATATGGGGGTGGGTGACAGAGGGAGTGGGAGACAGTAGGGATGGGTATTGAAAAATTTTAGCTTTTTTTCTCACTGTAAAAGGACAGGGGATTTTGCTTCTAGATGAAAGTGAATTGCAGTGCAGGATGGTGGATTAAAGTCAATGTCCTTTAACTTTATGCACAGATTAAAAAACTTCAACATTGTTAACAGATGTAAAAGGGCTAGTTTGGCTGGGAAATGTTTATTTTCCTAGAGTCATCATTCCCTGGTATGTGTACAACATGCCCTGGTCCTATTTGACTGTGTGCCACCAAGTTGCAGCTGCCCTTAGCCAAGGTAGTATTTTCCATCTTTCTCCATGTCCCATTGCCTGGATGGCCTCTGTGCCAGCAGCAGCTGCCTTCAGCTTTTCCCTGCTGTGACTTTCTCTCAGCTGTTCAGGGATGAGCCTGGAACTGGCTGCTGTAGAAATGGAGAAAGACATTCATTAGGGAGCAGGCGAAGCAGCAGCTGAATGGCTGCTGGAAAGAAGCCCATGTGAGGCTGACAAGCCATTCCCTGAAGGCCAGAAGCAGCTGTGGGAAGGAGGAAAGGAGAGGACGTTCCTCAGGCTTCATCTTACTCAAAAGAGTATAGGCCTTTCTGAATATCGATGACTATGTGAAAATTTAGGGTATGTCTCCTCTGACAGTTCCTACCATTCTTCTGTGCAATAGTCTATTGAACTGTATTGCAAGAGATGGGGAAGCGAACAGGGAATTTGTACAGCTTCAAGACTGCAGCATCCAAAGATGACTGTGGAGGAAAAAAAAGCCTTGGCATCAACTTATGATGTTGTCTCCACTATAAAATGAAGTCTCCCAGGGAGGTCTCCATTTCCCAGGGAGAACAACACAGCTGGGGAACAGGAAGGATTCTTGAGACCGGCTGCCCAGGGCTCCAGACCTATCCTGACCAAAAGTTTAATAGTATTGCAATAGTTGTGGATATGATCTTCCCTCATGTTGTGAGATATTAAACTAATAACTGTTATCACTAATATCTCTTCTTTGAGAGAAGCAAAAACAAATAGTGATCAAAAGTGGCTAGTAAGCATATAAATGGATGGAGAAGAGTCCAAGTAGAACAGAGTACATATACATAAGCAACCGTGTAATCTTACCATTTTTAATAATATAAACTTACATATATATACCTTATGCATGCTCTTGTGAAGTTTAACACGATCAAGGGAATAAGCAGAGGCTATAGTTGCTAGGGTGAAAGTGGACACAAAGGAAGAAGAGTAAGAACTTTGGGACTGTAAAGAGGTAAGATGGCAGCTGAAAAATAATAAAGAACAGCTGCACTTCTGAAACTATCGTTTTGGATTGAACACTTCCAATTCTCCTGATGGCACAAACACAATCTTTTAAGAGTCGCTGACTGAACTTAAACTGATGGGGGCAGAAATGTAAGAGAAATATTTTGTTTTCCCTTATCCTATATGACACAACACAAACAGACCACTTATATTAACAGAAAGGTCTCTTCCAATCCCTGATATTCTGTGATTCTGTGAATGCCTGAATTCACCTTATTTAGGAGAAGGAATAAAACATAATCCAAATAGATGCCTAGCCTCTTATTTACATGCTTTATTGCCACATGTGGCTGACTGTTTCATCTTTCATCACCACTAGTAATCCCACTGAATCCAAACTCTGTGAAGTGCTAGGAATTCTATTCCATCAGCAAATTTTGCTTTCCTTTCTCTGTTAATCCCTCAACAAGGTGGCATAAGCCCTTTCATTTGTATTTTAAACATAACTTATGAACTAAGGAACTAATGATCATCTTAATTGTTCATATAATTCCTGAAGCACATACTCAGGTTATACATTGTTGAATGGAGTTTTATTCAATTTATTTCAATTTCAATTTTATGCCTAAAGATCTGAATCCCTATATATTCTCACTTTATGTGAAATAATGTCCCAAACTGAACAATAGAGTATGATAGAATCCAATGACCTTTTTACAGTTGCATAGAATAATTAAATATTTTAGGGGGGTTTCACCATTTTAATGAGTAGTGTAAACTTTCAGTAGCTAATTATTTTACAGTATTTTTAAAACATCATTATAATAATTTATCTAATTCTGCCATAATAAGCTACTTTTTAAAAGGAAGTTTAAAACCCGTGGAACATGAAAAAGGTCAAAAAGTGAGATAAATATAAATTCAGTTAGGAGCAGGCAAAAATTAGCAAGATGCTGTAGTATGTTGCATGGAATTCAGAGCCTCACTGGAGACAGATCTTTTGTCTGCAGGAGTTTTGTGATAGTTTTGTTTTATAAACAGAAGAAAGAAGAAATATTTTAAAAGTAAAAATACCATAGTATTCTAATGGATTTCATTGATCTTTGAATTCAGTGATTTATTCAGGAGCTTTAGTCTGCATTAACATACATTTCTATTTCTATCAGGTACTGATAAACTGAATAAACTGATAAAACTGAAATAATGCAATATGGGCCAGAAACACCTGATAACTGCCACATTTCCCGCCCTTCTCCCCCAAGCCCTG
>VXBJ01003447.1:1642301-1671113 GCA_013400055.1 Nycticryphes semicollaris
TAGTGTGACCAGCAGAAGTAGGGAGGTGATTGTTCCCCTGTATTCAGCACTGGTGAGGCCACACCTTGAGTCTTGTGTCCAGTTCTGGACACCTTAATACAAGAGAGATATTGAGGTGCTGGAGATTGTGCAGAAGAGGGCAACGAAGCTGGTGAAGGGCCTGAAGAACAAATCTTATGAAGAGCAATTGAAGGAGCTAGGACTGTTCAGTTGAGGAAGAGGAGGCTGAGGGGAAACCTCATCGCTCTTTACAACTACTTGAAAGGACATTGTAGAGAGGTTGGTGCTGGTCTCTTCTTACAGAGTAATTAGCAACAGAATGAGAAAGAATGCCTTCAAACTGCAACAGGGTAGGTTTAGGCTGAATATTAGGAAAGAATTTTTCACAGAAAGAGTGGTCAGACACTGGAATAGGCTGCCCAGGGCGTTGGTTGAGTCCCCATCCCTGAATGTGTTTAACAGTCGTTTAGATGTGGTGTTGGGGGATATGGTGTAGGGGAAGATTTTGTAGAGTAGGGCTGATGGTTGGACTTGATGATGCCAAGGGTTTCTTCCAACCTGAATGATTCTATGAAAATTGTTTTTTATCATCTTTTTTGCTGAAATATAAATTATGCTTCCCGCTTTCCAGTAAGGCTGACCCAACCAGTACGGAAAATCGAATTTTCAATTAATACTATGGTCAAAATTTTGATGCAAATTAATCTCCTGACACCTTACGACAAGAGTGTCAGCAGATAAGACTATTATTTTTAAAAAATGTGTGGAAATACTCTGACAAGTGTGAAAATTTCTATTGTGGATTAAACACTACAGAGACAGCTTACATCACATGTTTTTAATTCACCTCTTTTTACTGATGAAAAATGCTAAAATGTTTCTAAGTTACTTATACAATCAGGAAGTGGAGCATGTTAACACTAAAGATTTTCACTCCCTGGAAAATTTTGATATTTCAGAATTTATTTTTCTTCTTTTTAAAAAAACCATGACAGATAGTTTCCAAACTTCCTGCAACATGACAATTTCAAATAATTTAAGTATATCTTTATTTTAGTAAGTCTTTATTTTCAAAATATAACACAGAAATCTGTGTCCTGTAGTTCCCTAATCATTCAGTGAAGAGGTTCTACTTCAAACACTTTGAAGTTACAGCTATTCCTAGACCTCTTAAAACATCAGGAACAATACAAAATAGAGTACTTTGTCTCTGAGTGAAGAAGTGGAGTGATTAAAACATCTGAGGAGTAACAGAAGATAGCATTACCAGGTGCTGAAAAATTAATTGTAAGTGAAATGGATCTTGACAAATCCCAGAATAAAACTCATACAGAATGGAAGATGTAATGGAAAAACAAAAAAATCCAAAATATTTTAAGAACAAATACTGTCAGTGCAGATATGTACAAAATTAAAGGTCAGGCCAGGAAATTACATCAGATAGCCCACTTTATGATAAGCAGCATATGAGCAAAGAAGAAAGGAAAACAATTGACTGAAAACACCAACAGAGAATAATCAAAGGCAACTTTGCAAGTTCATGTCAGAATATTTTGTATGTGTGCATCTGATCTGAAGAGCAAGCTTAAGGATAACTGGCTACCTCTTATGGGTTAGACTACTCTCTTAGGAGGTAGAACACCCAGATTCTACTTTCTCTTTTTCTTCTCCATTTTATAACAGCTTCTGCATTGCTCTCAAGTGCTTTATGCAAAGACAGTAAGGTCAGCAAAGGAGAATGAACCAGACTACAACTTTTAAACTAGAATGTTCACCAGTTAGAAGGCAGTCAGGTGTTTCACTTGGTTAGAAGTTGGTCATGTAGCTGATTCTTTACTGTCTCCCTAGAAATAAAAAGGAGAGATAATGGAAGAGTTAAAATTTGTGATTTGAATCAAGCTGAAACAGAGTTTTAAAAAGACTTTCTGATTTTTTCAATTTATAATTTGGAAAATGGGCAAGTGCTCAAAATAGTAATGCTATTTGCTATTTTTACCATTCAGAAGGAAAAGGAGACAAAAGGAGAAAATGGAAAGTTACTTCACCTTAAATAGTTTTCACTGGTTTTCATCTGCCAGCTGACAGAGAATGGTTATCACATCATTGTCATACGCCAGACCTAATCTCATTGCTTTTTTTCTGAGACACACCAGAATCTTCCCACTTCAGCTGTCTTAGTCTCCTTTCTTACATTTGTAGATGGTGAGTCACATGTGAAAAATACTGTGGATTTCACTAATCACCATTCCACAGCATCAGGAAGTGCCAGTATAATTTTCTGAAAACTTCCTTAAAACATTGTTCAGGAACAGTTAAAGTCATACGTCACATCAGACTTGTATACACAAGAACATTTCAAGTATATCTATGTGTATATATATATATATATAATGTATAAATGTATAAGCACGCATAGATTTGTAGATACAGATGTATGTCCATGCACCTATAAGTAGCTGCAAGATAAAGAAATTAAAGTATGATTCATTCTAGCAACTTGCATTTTCTGTTAAGGTCCGGGAAGGCCATGTGTGCTTAGTCCTGTAAGCAAGCATGACATAGGATTGTGACTGCACAAATAGATCCTGAAAGAAAATCCTGAAATCCTGCAGACAAGGTGCCTCAACACATTCTGTCTCTACTGTCCCTCTGCGAATAGAAACTCTGAGGTCTGAGTGTCAAGATACATCTGCAGAACACAAAGGAGCCCAGAGGAACTGCAACAGCCACATCAGAGATAGAGCCCCTGAGCTGGCTCATTCCCAGGTGAACAGAGACATGGACAGTGGAATTGAGTGTACCCTCTGCAAGTTTGCCAGTGACACCAAGCTGTGTGGTGAGGTCGACACACTAGAGGAAAGGGAGACCATCCAGAGGGAACTGGACAGGCTTGTGAGGTGGGCCCAGGCAAACCTCAGAAAGTTCAACCTGGCCAAGTGCATGTTCCTGCACCGGGGTCGCATCAGTCCCAGGCACAAATACAGGCTGGGTAGAGAATGGATTGAGAGACACTCTGAGGGGTACAATGTCACAGGTAGTAGACATTTTTTCAGAAGTGGTCATTACCTTTTCCTGACTTTTCCTGGTTTTGGTGTTCTGAAATCATCTTGTATCCTTTAGAAACTTTTTCAACCCCGTGCTCCTGTATCAACTTTTTGCATTGAAGCAAAGACCAGTAGAAATTGTCACAGGTAACTTTTGGGTTGGGGTTTTTTGTTTCTTTTTTTTTTCTGAAAAAAATTATTTCTGGTAGCATTTTTTAAGAGCAAACAGAACTTTGTGTTCATTATGATGAGGACCAAGTGATCATCTCTAGCACTTTATCTTATTTTATTCCATTATGAATTCATAGAATTGTAGAGTGGTTAGAGTTGGAAGGGAACATTGAGTTCCAACCCAGACAGGGACACCTCCCACTAGACCAGGTTGCTCAAAGCCTCATCCAGCTTGGTCTTGAACACCTCCAGGGATGGGGCTTCCACAACTTCTCTCGGCAATCTGTTCCAGTGTCTCACCACCCTCACAGTAAAGGATTTCTTTCTAGTAACTAATCTAAATTTCCCCTCTTTCAATTTAAAACCATTATCCCTCGCTACACTCCCTGACAAAAAGTCCCTCTCAGTTCTCCTGTAGGCTCCCTTCAGATACTGGAAGGCTGCAATAAGGTAACCCTGGAGCCTTCCTTCTCTAGGCTGAACAACCCCAACTCTCTCAGCCTGTCTTCACAGGAGAGGTGCTCCAGCCCTCTGATCATCTTTGTGGACCTCCACTGGAACCAGTTCCAACAGGTCTATGTCCTTCCTGTGTTGCGGACTCCAAAGCTGGATGCAGTACTCCAGGTGGGATCTCATGAGGACAGGGTAGAGGTAGAATTAACTCCCATGACCTGCTGGCCATGTTTGTTTTGATGCAGCCCATTATTATGTAATAAATATGAAACAAGAAGTGAAGAATATATTTTTCTAAAATATTAAGACAGAGAACTACCTTAGTCTGCTGTACACTACTTTTCCTCTTGAAAATGTTCCTCTTGTACTAGTGGATTTCTAATTGATGAAGTACTAATTAGATTCTAAAAAAAAAAAAAAAGATTAAATCAATGATTGATTAACAGACAGACTTCCTTTAATGCAGAAACTGTCTTTTTAGTTTGCATTTGTCCAGTGGCTGGTATAACAGTGAGCTGATTCTTAATGAGTTACTGTAATAAAGTGGATGATTCATTGCAGCAATGCTCCAGTTCTACACTATTGTAAATTCATCAGTTTCGTTAGTTTCATTAGAATGATACATATATAAATTACAACAATGATGAGTCACATGCATTGACCTTACCTTTGCCAAAAGAGGAAGCTGACACAACAGTTTCTTCCTGACTATATGAGCGAAATGTGCGCTGTTTACTAGCATTTCCTACCTTTCTTAGGCCTTGATTTCTGTGCAAACTGACTGTTGACTATAGTTGGTAGAAAGTATGTTAAGCTTAACTAAAAAAAATAAATAAATTCTGCCAGTTTCAACAGGATCCGTCAGCAGATCTTTCATACCACTACATTTTATTTGGAGTATAAAGTTAAGTATTTCAGACAAAGGTTCAGGAACCACTGGTAACCATTGCTTATCACACTGGCAAAGCACAGACAGAAGTCTTACAGGCACCATGGACCAGGCACCTGTTTTATGAAGATGAAAAAGTCATTGTCTGTCAGGAGAGAGGCTGTGACAGCTATCTCCCAACTCCTGCTGAGGTTCTGCAGGCCAAGCTGTCACTCTTTTGGAGAGGCATTAACCAGCCTTTAAGTGTTGAGCTCCCCTGCGTTTCTGAGCTTTGAAGATAGCAAGAGCTCCCGTCCTGAGCCATTTGCCCTCTGTGCAGACCACTGGTTCCTCCACATTGGGAACACTCATAAAATATGTGACATTTATAAGCAACAAAAAAAACCCCAAACAATTCTTGCTAGAAAGGTGTTGAACTATCACAGCATATGTGATAGCAACAGTAACGTTCATTTTACTTCATCGAAGACACTCCTGCTATAATCAACTGAGAGAAATAAATAACTTTAGAGTGTAATTGACTGAACTTCTTTCATCTTGGTGAGAAGAATCATTTTGTAGAAGAATCTATTTTACTTTCTGTTGCACCTCGGAGGACTAAATCAGATGCAAATGTACATTTTATCAAGTGAATCCCAGTACTGGTATCTGCAGCTGCCTACTTTATATACTGTGTGACTGAAGATGGTCACTATTACCTAATTTTATAATGATTTAGTAATCTTAAACCATTTGTAAGCAAATGACATGTTTGTATCACACAAAGCCCATGCAGAGCTCCTGCTGTTGGAAGGTAATCACGGTGCCCTGTAGTATTTCAATGATATTTCTGCTGGGGACTCAGATAATTCAAGTCATAGATAAACCCATTGAAAGCACATTTTGTGAGCTTTTTCAGAGTTTTAGAGAATCACCAATGGTAAAATTCATGTCATCATTTGCTCTGTAGAGCAAAAGGAGAGTATCAGTCTCTAATTGTAATTACAACACTATTCATAAAGATTACAGAATCTGGTTGAGTACTCATCTCAGAATGTTTTTATTAACAATCCTCTATTAGCTGAAGTTAAGAAATTTTGATTGAAAACAAATTATAGTCCTGGCTACATAGTATATGGTATATTTCAACCAAATAAGATGATTATTTCTGATTACAAACATAATAGTAAATAACGAAAAAGAAAGAATGGATCATGAGATTGCAACCGTCCTATCTGGTTTTTTCTAAATGTTGTGATGACTATTAAATTCACTTTTTTGTGTTATTATGGATTTCACTGTAAAACTCTACAGTAGAGGTTGAAAATTAATTTATCCTTTTACTTCAGTGGTCAACATTTACTTTCTGATAAAGAATGTCTTTTAGGAACATTTCCAATATTCAATTCTACTTTGGTTATACTTAAGAAATTAATAACTACAGCATCAAATGTCATAATTATTTCCTTGACTGATCATCTCTCAATAAAAAACCCTGGTAGATCTGTATTGGCAAATCAAAATTTGTACATGGCTCCATGAAAAAAATCCCATGGTTTATTAGTTCATCTTCTTCGCGTGACTAAAAACACGTATGTCTTAAATCACCCTCTGCGCACCTTTGTAGTGCAGAATGGAGTGTGACAGAGAGAAATATCCCTCAGGCCAGGTTTCGCATTACAGCATATTTGAAATAATGCTAAAACAATAATGGCCTGAGATATGGTTATGTTCCCCTTTTGTGTCATCGTGCTACAATGTGGCAAGCACAATAACAGGTGATACCACAAAGGTGTAAACACTTTAAATAAACATTGCTATCAAACTCCTTTTATGTGAAAGCAAAATCTCAAGAACAGTAATGTCGCCGCTCTTATACATTGTGAGCTGGACAACAATCTGGACAACTTTGATATATAACTCTTTGTATCTTGCACCAATGTAGGTTCAAATGCATCATTCAAATACATACGCCAGTTAATATTAAGCTAATATTTGCCATGCGAGAACTAAAAGAGAGAGCAGTTACAATGCTACCCCAAAGTAACCAGCACTCTAGTGATTACAGCAGAGACTATTTCCAAAATAAGTATTTTAGGTTGTGTTGCAATTAATTTGTTTTGCAACTGGAAACATTCTAGTTTCATGAAATACTGTAATTTTCCATCAGAAGGAAACATTTTTTAACAGAAGATAGTTTAATTGAAAAATATTTTGCCTTATTGGAAAAAAATTCACATAAACCTCTCCTTATTATTACCATATATTTCTGGAAAAACTTTGTGGTCATGCTAAAAAATTGACAGATCGTCTTGTCTACTGACTCTTTTACCAGATTAGAAGGAGAATGGCATAACAAGAGTTATGAAAGATTTCTCCCTGATGTAGACATGGAAATTCTTACTTCTGGAAAAAAATAATATCTGCAATGCTTGTATCTGAAGGCTTAAAAGCACAGTTGTTCTACTGTTGCGTATTAACAAGGTGATCACAACTGAGTAGTTTTCAAAAGGGCCGCTCTTGTCCCAGCAGACTGTGGTTTAGATAACAAGGCTGAAGTGTTACTGACTCTCTGTACCTTTGTGCAGCAAATTAGGTGTGACTTTCTGTGTGATTTTAAGATAGGTGTGTAGTATCACATATTTGCAGTATGAGATGTTGAATTAATGGCAGCAATTGCTCTTTCATAAATAAATCAGATTATCAGACTTTGTCACTGCCCAGGGGCTGGCAGCAGCAGCTACATGGTGGCCTCTGTGAGGAGCAGCTGGGGCTGCCCTGAACCACAGCCGGTTCCAGCTGGCTCTGACCGACCTACCCTAGGGCACGACTGAGCCCCATGGCCAAGATGGTGGCATCCCAGGAAAGAATTTTTGAGAAAGGGCAAAAAAAATACATCAGTGAGAGAGAGAAGGGAAGAAAAAGAATGATCAAAGTAGAGGGAACACTAAGATCAGAGGAGGACATGGTGCTCCAGGCACCAGAACAGGTATTCACTGCAGTTTGTGGAGGACCAACTGCTGGAGCAGAAGAAACCCCTGTATACTGACCGTACCCCACCATTCCCTGCTGCAGTACTTGGGATGAGGTGGGAGAGTGGCAGAATGCATGCCTCTGTCTCAACCCATGAGATTTCTCACTCTTGATCTTCCTATTTTCTCCTCCTGTCCTGCAGGAATGGGGGAGTGAGTGAGCGGCTGGGTGGGAGTTTGGCTGTTAGCTTAACCAACCACAGACTTTCTGTTTGTTTTATTCTTGAGAAGGGTAGGAGTGCTGCGCAAGGAGACTGCTCCACAGTAAGTCTGCTTCTAACTTTGTGACTTTCCTCGCTTTTACTGGAGTTACTTCTTTATGTTTATGGGAGCTCTATAGAAGATCTTCAAAAAGATCTTACAAAGTCTTTGAAGAGGCTTTATCCTCCACCATAATTTTCATGCTAAGTTTTCCCCATCTATTGTATGTCTTGGCTTTCAACATTGATGGATAATTGGCATTGTGTCTCTACTCTGACCAGATGCAAATAAATTGTACTTACTTGTACATGAAGATCCACAAATAAGTATGTGTGCTAGATCAATGTTTAATTTGTTTTAAAATTCAACACGGAATTTTGAAATGGGAAACATTATATCTTAAATAACTGTAATTCTAAATCGAATGATTGATGTAACAGATGCATGGATTTCAATTGATGTTGAATTTGTCTTAGAATTTTAAGAAACAGTTGCATAAAATATCTGGATTATTTACTGACCCATAGTCCTAGCTGTCAACATTTTCTTGCCTTTGATATTCTCCTAAGCCTATCAAGAGGAATCTTTCAACCTTTTATTCACAGTATTTATGTTTTTCTTTTAAATTGACTTCTTCACATCTGTGGATTTTCTGCTGACATGAAAAGGACAAGTGGAATGTACAAAATGTACATGAGTTTATGTACAAAATGATACAAGATTGAAAGCTACAGATATTCTACATACATGATTGATGCAAGTAACTTCTACTAAGCACAATCTTTAACAGCGAAAGTTTCCATTTTCATTCAATGTGTAAGACAAACTAAAGAGCTGTCTTGATAATTGCTTTCTTAAAAATTCTTTTTTTTAATATTGCAGAGTTCATGCAATATTCATTTCTTATAAACAGAGAAGTGTGAAATGAACAATCGTGAAAATTATGTAGCTGAGCATGACAAAATGTTTATAATCTGACGTTACCAATGTTTTCCCATTCACTTAGTTTCATTCTTTTCATACATTTGCAACTCCATAAATGCTTAATTGTCAGAATAAATTTTGGATTCCTGTTCCAGAGACTGAGTAGTTCTGTTGCTGTCAAAGACTGGAAGTTCATTGTCCTTTTTCTCCTACTCATGTCAGTAGCAACAAATTGTCCAGATACTAGTAAGCTGAAGTCCTGGAAATGTGTATATGGGCTGTACGTATCTACCTGAAAAAGATGTTTAAAAGTAATTTTTAGAGCATATTGAGCAGCCAAATAAAGAAAAATTGCATGTGTGCATCTCATTCATTGCTTACAAGGCTCATGGATTTATTGGATGTAGTGAACTGTGATCTTCACCTCTTTCCCGCTTTAAAAATAAAATAAATATCAGTATATCAATAAATAAATAAATCAACACATTGTGTAAGTTCCCTACTCTCTAGGTCTAATGCAAAGCTAATGCAGCAGTCACATCAAGTGACAATTCTGAGATTCATAATCTTGTTCATCATAGACTACATGAAAAATGCCTCATATAATTAAAATCATGATTGGGTTCCAGTGTTTTGTGGAACTGCTTCCCTCAACCCTTCAGATAAATAAAAACATTTACTTTATTAATTTAAAAGCAACTTAATTTGTTTTACTTTTTTTCGTCTCTACTAAATAATATATATTTTTAAACACTCATATGATCCAAAACCAAAAGTATTTCTTTATCACACTTTATCAAGCAGATAAGAAGTGGTATTTCAGCATTTCAAAACTAATTTAAAAAAAAAAAAAAAACACGAAATGGAAAATTTAAAAAAACAAATATTCCCTCACAAATTATTTGAGTTTTTGAAAAATTGACATTTTCAGAGGAAAAAAAATTATACTGAAAAATTCGTGGCAATTTCAATACCCTTTATTACTTACCGGTGTGTGTTTCTGTAGTGCAACTGTATGTCATTTCCCAAGATTATTTTCTTGCTTTTGCTGGCACAATGACACTAAATCGGTGGGCAGACAATTCTTTATTTTTCTTATCTTCCCCTTGTATAGACACCCATAGTACTCAGAGTATTTTTATTTTTGGGTTCCAAGATGATGTTTTGGTCCCATAAAATTTTGGTTTTTACATATGCTCAAGTTATTTTCATCATTTTTTTTTTTTTTTAAATGTATTTAATTCTTTATCTCTGCCTCTGATGGCATTTCAAAGGAAGTGAGAATTCATCATTCTGCATCATGGTGTCAGTCAAATACAGAGAGGTCTCGAAGCTATGCTGGCACCCTACGCATGTCATCATGGACTCTGATTTTCTTAAAAAATTTACTCCTGAGTAATCACTAAATTCACCAAAATGGATGGATTTTTTTAAAGGAAAAAAAAAAAAAAAAGGAGTTTACTTCTTATGAATCAACATTTTCCAGGCAAAGTGGTAGTGGTTCCCAGTAGAAGAAAGACATGGACTTGTTAGACTTGTTATTAAGGCCTGCAGTGGTAGGACGAGGAGCAGTCATTTTAATCTGAAAGAGGGTAGATTTAGGATGGACATAAAGAAGACATTTTTTTTAAGAGGTTGATGAGACATTGAAACAGGATTTATAGAGACCATGTGGATGCCCCATCCCTGGAAGTGTTCAAGGTCAGGTCAGGTCAGGTCAGATGAGGCTTTGAGCAACCAGATCTAAAGAAAGAATTTCCTGTCCGTGGCATAATGGTTGGACTTGATGATCTTCAGAGGTCTTTCCAATCCAAACTATCCTGTGATTCTATGATTCGGTTCAACACTTTTTTAAAAAGTGGTGATCTGAGGAGCAATGGCAGGAAATTACAAGTTTTTAATTTCTCACCTTTTCCTCCAAAAGGTGCTTTAATAAGGCAGCTTGGTTCATCATTAAAAGCACCAGAATTATCTCCAGGCTGAGAAAAGGCTTGTTTAGTTGTCATTAGCTCCCAGACAGGTACATTTACAAGAACATCTACTGAATACCACAAAAAAGGATTCACATCCTTATTCAGTTATGTGAATGAAATCCATTCAGCATGGATTCAGAGCCTGAGTTAGACCTGCTGTTTTAAAGTTTTTTTTTAATTTAATTTAGTTCTATTAATAGCTTTTTTATCTTCTCTAAAGAAAGGTATTTTCCTGATCTCTGTATTTCCAGGCTCATGATCAGATCAGGATTTCCTTTTACTGAAATGCATTCAGCCACTCATCTATCCCTGCTCCCAATTCTGTTCATGTCAACCTGATTTTTATTACCAACTCTGTATAACTGCTGTCTCAAGAGGTTTGTACTGTTACTGTATTGTCTGTCTTTCAAAAAACCTTTCTGCGCAACTGGAAGTGAGTGTTACTGTTGTTTCTTAAATCAAATTGTGATTGATTGTGATACCTTTTGGTCTAGCTGGTGTCTCAAGTGAAGACAACCCTTTTCCTAAATCAGATTTACAGAGGACTTTAACATCATTGGCATGAAGAAAAATATATGAAAAACACTCAGTCTCATCAACCATTGCCTTATATAATAGTACGTATTCAGGACAGATTTAGCTATATCGCAGACCAGCTAACATCTAATTCATGCTACCATATTCATAAATTCTTGCTATTTTGTCTACAAAGGCCTGTTGGCTTCACTCTTTAGTCATTTTTATCCGTCAAAAGAGGTCATAGCTACATGACCTTAATACGCAGAAAAAAATAATGTTGCTATGACCTCTTTTGACGGATAAAAATGACTAGACATCAAAACGTGATAATTATGCAACAGACAAACCTGGGATGTTCTCCAAGAATCTCCAATATATATAAGGAAGTGCTAATGCCTTTTTTCTTTGAACAAAGTATTCAAAGATGTCATCTGGAGCATTATCTGTTTTTCTGGTCATCATGATCATTCACTCAAGCAGGCATATGTACTTTTTGAGTGATAAAGGAAATTAAGAGCTTTGGCAGCATACAAGATTCTGGTCTTTCCAATCTACAAGAGTGAACGCTGAAGAAATATGTGTGATTTCAGCACATGCCTTAAGAATTCATTTGAGGATTATGTTTGTATTTGATATTAATGTTGTATTTAAATGCAAATTAAATATATATCAGCCAAAGAGTGTAAGCATTTCAGCAGGAAAAAAATATATTTCTACTTTTAAGATGGAGTACCAGCCATTTATAAGGGAAATTACGTAATAGATTGTATTAACAGTGAGTAAAAGAACAGAACTCAGTGATCCAGAAGGTCTTTCAGCTGACAATCCCTCACACTAAATACTGTTTCAGGGAGGTGTAGGCTGGTGATCATTCCAAGCTATGATGACTTTTTCTAATAATTGTGTATTTACACCTCAATGGAGCGGAGCAGATGAACTTTAAGGTGAGAGCAGAGACTGGCACAAGTTATACAATACCAGACATACGTACCAAAAGGGAAATCAGACCATACTAGAATAAAGACTATTTTTTACAATTTCTTAGACTCTCTCCATTCTATACTATTCTATATTCCTAGTCTCTATTATTCAGACATTTTTTGCCATCTCCTTAAGTCGTTAGCTACTGAGGTCGTTAACATAGAAGGTGTTCCTGCTGGTAGACAAGGAAAAATAATTATTCCCCATCCGCACTGTACTGAAGGGCAAAATCTTTCTCCAAGTCTTGTTGTGGAGTCCAGTATTTTAAAATGTTTCCAGGGCTGAGAAAATTCCTTATAGACTGCACTGGATGTCTGTGTCACTTTTCTCTCTATATTAATTATTTTTTCTACATATTGCAAGTTTAAGTTCTGCTATGTCAGTATAGATGTGACAATTCATATCTTTAAATATACTAATGAGTACTTCTGGAACAATGAAGGGGGTCAATGGATACCTTCTTTAAATTAATCTGTTGCAGCTCTTGAAAAACATATCTGTGACTGATAACATGCACCTTCTTTCCTATATGAAGAGAAGCAGTGAAGTTGATATGGTTATTATAGACCAATTTAGGAAGCAGTACCCTTCAAATACTACAGCTTTAATGAGATCCAAACCCACTGTATGGAGGTCTTGATTATATTCCCAGCATTTTTCTTGGATACACAGACAGGCAGAAAAAGCCATATCAGTTGTACTGTGCTCAGAATGAAATCACAATAATTTCAATGTAAGGTTTTTTTCTGAAAATTCATCAGTTCAGCAATTTAATGTGCATCTAACAACCATCTTCCTAGATGTAGCTGGGAGCAAGCTATGACAATGATTGTTCCAAGAAGAATGATTTCCATTTTCTTTAGAGAGAAGTATGTTTTCTGCAGATGCTGAACACTTGTAGATGTCAGAAGTAGGCTTGTCTGACGGTTGCTTCAGCAAACGTTTTTGATTTTTTTTTCTTCTTCAGAAAAATAGAAACTCCTGCACCTGTGTTCATAGTGTCTCTGAACAGTGACAGGCTGACTCAACATTCTCCACATCAGGAAATTAGTAGTCTTATGAGATTAGATAGCTAATTTGAAATACAAAGACAGATACAAAAAGAAAGCCACATTTTATACTTGGATTTTTAGAGGCTGATAATGTAGGTGCTGTTGTCATCAAGAAGATAGTCTCATGGAAGGAAGACTATACCCTTTATATTCTGAAATACAAAGAACATGCCAGTGACTTGATCATTGTTTTACCTATATAATTTCCAATTTTATTGCTAGTTCACATTAAGGATTAATAATCAGATGATTCACAAAAAAAAAAAAAACCAAAAAAAACAAACAAACCAGTTCTACTTACATTCCTCTCTCCCATAAAATGTTACTGCAGGGCAATTTTCTGACACTGTTTCCAGAGACCACATCTGCTTGTACTGTAATCCACAATTTAACAAGCTTGTTTGCAGAAATCGTCTTTACTTTTTTATCTAGGGTTTCCTAATTTTAAATTCTCTGCATATGCCACTGTAGATGACTAAGTAACACAGTGACAATGTTTTTATAACAAGATAGTGGTAAACTTAAGTAAAGGTTATGAGCTACTTGCTTATTTCCCCCAGCAAGCAGTTGGCATTTGAACTGTAAAACCCAAGCCAAATGGATGCTTTTCTGTCAGTTCAGTGAAAAGTGTATCTAGCACCAGATTTCTTCACACCGAATTTTTGGAAGCAATGTTCCACATAACATAGCTAAATATATATATTTTGTAAATCCTATATTTATCTATATTAGATGAAATATTTAACTAACTACTTTTTGTTTGTTTGTTTGTTTGTTTGCTTGTTAACAAAACATTTTTCATCAGGACAAATCATCTGGCAAATCAATTATGTAGTGAGTTATGTTTAATGTTGTTTTTTCCCCTTCGTCAAGTCAAGATGAGCAGCATTTTCCCTTGAACTTGTTGCTGTGCTATGATCGAGAAATATGTGTTGATTTTTCACTGCAGTTCTGCACACAGGGTGACCATGACCAGATACCAGTGGCATGTTCCACCACATATCTGGAATAAGACTGGCCTTGCAGGGTGCAGCATGTCTCATTGGCATTCACAGAGAAACTGTTGACTACAGAAGGTGAGCCTTGAACAAACAAGGATGCCAAGGAAGGTGAGTTTCACTTCTGCTTTTTGAAAAATCTCTAAAAATTTGGAATATTAAGTAAATAGGAGAATGATCAACAAACCTGATCTCCTTCTGTGATAAGGTGACCCATTAAGTGGATGAGGAAAAGGCTATGGACGTTGTTTACCCAAACTTCAGTAAAGCCTTTGACACCATTTCCCACAGCATTCTCCTGGAGAAACTGGCTACTCAATGTTTGGATTGACCTATGCATTGCTGTGTAAAAACCTGTCTGGAGGGCCAATGCCCAAAGAGTGGTGGTGAAAGGAGTTAAATCCAGTTGGTGGCTGGTCAAAAGTGGCATTCCGCAGGGCTCAGTCTTGAGGCTGCTTCTGTTTAATATCTTTATCAACAATCTGGACAAGGGGATTGAATGCCTCTACAGTAAGTTTGCAGACACCACCAAGTTAGGAAGGCGTGTTGATCTGCTTAAGGGTAAGAAGGCTCTACAGAGGGATCTGGACAAGCCGGATTGATGGGCTGAGGCAAATGGTATGAGGTTCAACAAGGTGAAGTGGGTTCTTAGGTGGGTCACCACAACCCCATGCAGTGCTACAGGCTTGGGAAAGAGCAGATGGAAAGCTGCCGAGCATTCCTGAAAAGAACCTGGGGTGTTGGTTGACTGCCCTCTGTATATGAGCTGGCAGTGTGCCCAGGTGGCCAAGAAGGCCAGGAACATCCTGGCCTGTATCAGAAAAAGTTTTGTCAGCTGGACGAGGGAGGTGATCATTCCCCTGTACTCAGCACTGGTGAGGCCCCATCTTGAGTACTGTGTTCAGTTTTGGGCCCCTCACTATAAGTAAGACATGGAGATTCTGGAGCGTGTCTAGGGCCATGGACAAGAGCAATAAAGCTAGTGAAGGGTCTAGAGAACGTCTTCTGAGGAGCGGGTGAGGGAACTGGGATTGTTTAGCCTGGAGAAAAGGAGGCTCAGGGGAGACCTCATCACTCTCTTATCAGTCTCTTCTCCCAAAGTAATGGGTGACAGGACAAGACAAAACAGCCTCAAGTTGTGTCAGGGAAGGTTTAGGATGGAAATTAGGAAAAAAAAAATCTTCACCAAAAGGGTTGTGAAGCATTGGAACAGGCTGCCCAGGGAAGTGGTTGAGTCGCCATCCCTGGAGGTATTTAAAAGACAGGTAGGCCTGGTGCTTAGGGACGTGATTTTGTAGTGGCCTTTGACAGCATTAAGTTAGTAGTTGGACTTGATCTTAAGGTCTTTTCCAACCTAGGTGATTCTGTAATTCTATGATTTACGTTCCTGGGGAGGCTATTTCTGTGAAGTAATACAAGATTCCAGAAAAGTGGGGACAGATTTTCTAATCAGCCTGTATCTGTTGATAAACATGACAAAAGAAAGTCACACGTAAGTTTAGAAAGATTTTTAAATTAATATTTTTTAGACTTTTGCAGGGAAGAGGTCGTAGGCCTTTAGGGATACCACTGTTAACACCTTTCTCTGTTCAACACTGAACAGGATTTCTCGCAGTAAGGACTTCAGCCATAAAATGATTGCTTTTAAAAATACAAAACCTAGAATATTCTTTCCTGGTTTTTGGAGGGGAAGGGGACTTGAAGGGGATAAAGTTTTTTTGCATTTGTTTTTAAGTTTATTTTTAAATTTAACTTTGAAATCTCATTCACTCACCCACCTTTCTCTACTGTGTCTGAAGCCCAGAAATGGTAAAACTGTTTATTCTAGACTGTGACAAACTATATCTCGGAGAGGTGGAAGTGATTTGAGACCAAATTTTCCCTCGAAACTTCCTCAAAATAAGAATTAATGTATTATTTAAGTGTTGCTTAATAAAAATGTCCTCTAATGGCTTTTGGAGGGCATTAAAATTTTAAAACTATTTGCAAGAAAAGCACAGAATGTGTGTGGCATTATTGTGTATTATACACTTGGAGAGTAAAAGAAATAAAGACAAAAAAAGTCTGTTTTGAAACTGAGGACCAGACAGTACAGTTGATTTAATGTCTACCAAAATGCTTTTTATAGCTCCTTGGTGGGTAAAGTGTGCATCAGTTACACCAAACAACTGAAACATTAATTAATAATTGAAAAGGATGGTATTCCTTGGGTGGGAAATGTAACCACCACTTTCAACAATCTCTTGAAAGCTGAGTTGCACCAAGGCCTTTAAAACACAGTGGGTTTTCTGCTCTCATCTTATTATCGAACCCTCTTCCTCTGCACAAGTGACTTATTGGCAATTAAATAATCCAGAAATTAAAAACAATCTCATAAATAAATCATTAAACATTTCATGTACTACTCAGAAGCTTTTGTCAAATATGCAGCCTATCATTAAATCAGTAACACAGATGTATGGAAAAATCTTTTTGCCTCTATGTCCCCTACATTCCTTTTTTATGAGTAGAAATGATTCTTATAACAAAATCTTTCATGAAAAATGTTAAGGCAGAATACTCACAGCAAGAGTTTTTCTCACACCACGAACCCAGCAATCTTATTACTCAAATCAGTCCAATCGTGTTGTTTCATTATGCCATTGTAAGCTCATTGACATAGAATTTATTCTGCTCCCTGCTTTTTTTCAGGTGTGCAACTTAAGACAACAGCGGTGTTGTATGGAGTGAGGTTTTTTTTTTTGTAGTAATAGGAATTACTACATTTTTTCTACACTATGTTTCTGAAATGCCATAGCATTCTAAACATAAACTACGAACTATAAAGATAGTTCACGGTATTTAAATAGCATTAATCCAATGGGTAATTATTGGTATTTAAGAGTGTGCTCTCTAAGATGTCAGCTGAACACATTAATTTCTGGCAGATGAGAAACTTAATGCTGATTTCTACTGATACACGATATGTTACCTGGGGGTTACTGTTGTGAGGGATTAGACTACAGGTACTGCTGAGCATCCCCCACTGCTTCTATGCAGCTGCACTAAATTCTTGTGATGATATTTGGGAAAGGAGCATAGCCACAGTACGCAGTTCTCTCTCCATACTCCTTAGAGCCAACTGCTAGTTCAAGGATTTCAGACTGCATAAAAAATGTATTGCTTCCTACCTCTTACAAAGAAGCGATGTACACATAAACCAGCATATCTGTCAAAGTGAGATCCCAGAAATCTGGTGAAAGAAAAAGGGGATGTGTTCAAGTAGAATAATTTAGACAGCTTATTTTATCATCTGTGAAGGCTATGTTAGAAATATTGCTTATTTTAAATACTTCTAGGTTAGAATAGTATTTTACTTAGCCTTTTGAAAGTTTTTAAGTGTCAAATCCCATTTATTAAAATTATTTAATTCTATATCTACACTGAAATGCTACTACTACTGCATTAATGTATCCCCAACTGAGAGAAAGATAGCAGGAATAGCAGAAATGCACTCTAAAGAATCACAGGGCCAAAGGCAGGTAAATTACAATGTTATATATTCAAGAAGGACACACAATTTCTTTAGGATTTCTACCAAGAAGAAGAAGAACTAATACTGATTCTGGAGTAATTGGCCAGGAAATATTTACTTGGAAAACTTTAAAATATCCAATGCAATTTCTTCAGTGCATAGTAAAGGTAATATAGCTATATTTTATTGATGGTTTCTTGAGTCGGCAGTGGACGTCCTCATGCTTTCCACTCTGAAGGAACTGGTGTGATCATAGGGTATTCTTTATCCATTTTCTGATTTGTTGGAGAAAAACACCAGAAGAAGACACAGTAAATCCAGGTGTTACAGTCACAGGCTATTTCAGCCAAACAGGAATAATATGACTTAAGTCATAGGTAAATATATAACTTGCTATAGTTTGATCCAGAGACTATAATTCATAGCTGAAAAATATTTATATTCTCTGGGGAGTGAATCTAGATAAAAATATATAAAGGGACCACAGAGTTACATACACCAATTTTATGGGTTAGAATTTCTATTGCCTTAGTCTTAAGGGAAAACTGAATGAAAAATCATCATTAGTAGTATTATATTTTAGCAGTGATTTGTACTTTTCTTGTTATAAACTATAGACCAATGGATAATACAGTCTAGATATTTCACTGTCATTTTCAAGTTGTGTTAACATGTACCTCACTGTCTAAGTTTACTGGCTAACACATAATTGTAAGTGGATTTGATCAAATATTCCATAGGATAAAGTCACATCTCATTTCTTGTATAAGAATTTTCCTATCAAAAAGTTATTACGCCAAAATTTGTAACAGTTAAGAGTTAAGGCTTATAACAGAAATGCTTCATCAACCCAGCATTGATTTGCAATGTTAGAGCTGTGGCTATATGAGCTTATTATCCAGGGAGAATATTTTCAAAACAAATGTTTTCCAATCATTGTAACACTTTGTTGATTATAATTGAGGAAAAAAAAAAGAAACAACAAAAATACAAATCAAAATGATGCTTCCCTAAACAATTTTAACATCACAGTGGGTTGCATTTGATTTCTCAAATGGCTATAGAATGGAAAAGGAAAAATGAATTTTAATTACATTCAAATGATGAACTTGTATTCAAACCCCACTTTAAAGAGAAGATCCCCAGTGATACAATCAGCATATTGTGATAATATGTTATGCCATGTGGTAAAAATGCTCAAGTGAGTGTTCCTACATCTTCTACACATATGATCATGAAAAGTACTGCTATTTTTTGTGTACAGACCACTTAATATGCAACAGGTTGACTAATGGTTCAACTGCTATAACCAGTAATATAAAGAAACTTGTAGGGGACTTGATCCTCACCTTTTCATTTTTATTTCATTTAAAAAATAAAGCAAAATCTTCAGTGCTGAATGAGCTTCACAGTTGGAACATTTCTGGAAAAAAATCAAGTCAAATTATATAAATGTGTTGATATAATCGCAAAATAGCCCAGGTTGGAAGGCTCTTCAAAAGATCGTCTGGTCCAACCTTTTGTGGGAAGGGGAGAATAAATGAGATTATCTAGCACCCTGTTCAATTACATCTGCAGAACCCTCAGTGATGGGGACTCTACCATGTCTGTGGGGAGGTTGCTTCCAGGAATAATTGTACTTATTGTAACAAAATAAAAATATTAGGTTAACATGAAACTTCTCCCAGTACAACTTGTACCCATTGCCCTTGTCTTCTGTACACGGCTCCTTGTGAAGAAAGAGCCTCCTCTTACTCCTTAATTCTTTCTTCGTACGACAGGTTCTCCATTGCTTTGATCATCTTCATGGCATTCCTTTGGAGTCTCTCTAGTCTGTCCATGTCTTTCATGAATTGTGAAGACCCACTGGATACAGTACTCCAGGTGCAAGCGGACAAGTGCTAAATAGATTGGGAAGATCACATCTTTATCTCTGCTGGAATATGCTTGCAGCCTGGGATCTGATTTGTTGATTTAACCCTTCCACGTTAGCACCAAAACATCCTGAAAAAAACAACCAATCAATTAATTATTTTCTTCTCTTTATCTAAATTTAGAAACTGGACATAGAATTATCTGGCTTATGTCACCTACTTTTCTTACAATCCTAACTTCCAACCCTAACTTCTATCCTATCTTTCATTAATGTAAGTAATTCGGGTTTTTATAAATAAGGGTTCCACCATTATACTAGAAGGTCTAGGCAGATCTTCTGTATTATGATTATTCTTACAACATTAAACCTGACTGGAACAGCTGTGATTCAGTGTTAATTTTATAGAAGCCAAAATGTTTCCTGAGAGGCATATTGGTTTCTATGAGTTTTTTAAAGGAAAGTTTTCTTCCATCCAGGGCTCTCTGGTCACCTCTAATGAGAAAGAGACAGAAAAAGAGATAAATTAGAAACCTCAGGTGTTATATTAAAAAAAAAATATTTTTGGACAAAATTCCATTCTCTAAAGAACATTTGTGGCCATTCACAGGTGGAACAGAAGCACAGTTTAAGGTTTTCAAAGTTCTTTTTCTGCCAAGCTCTCTACTGCATGTGATGATTTTTACAGAGAAATAGCATTTCCAGAACACTATAGCAGTACATGGTTCAGTGAAAACAACCTCTTATTCTGTAGGTTGTCTCCTGACACACAGAATTATCTATATTTTAATACCTGCAACCAGAAACTAGAAAATAACAGAAAGTGAGTACGGAACTTAAACTATGAATTTCATACCACAGGTTCTTAGTATAGTCTGTTAGCATGGAAAACAATATAATAATCCTCAGTAGATCAAGGACATGAAGTACAAAAACAACTGTACTGGAACAATGCTCCATTCTGGGGTGCAAAAAAACCCAAATCAAAACAAAACAAAACACGCCCAAAAAACTGGCAAAGTTTCATAGGTCAAGATTTATGTCCACTGTTAGCTAGAAACGTCATATAATAACATTTCTGAGAAAATATTCAGAAGGATATTTACACTTTAATGTTATACTAAATGCTTTTAAAGGCAAGATTCACATGGACCCTTACAGGTACATGGTATCTGCTGGGCTGTATCCAAGTGAGCAAAGTCAAAGTGGCCAATCTGTGATCCAGAGATGGGTCATTTTTGTTTTTGTTTCAGTCCCTGAGAAATTAATGGATTTTCCAGCATTAAATTGCACCTGACAAACCTGGTTGCCTTCTGTGATAAACAGACTGGAACTGTGGTTGAAGGGAGAGCCAGGGATGCCATTTACCTCAGCTTTCTAAGTTTTTCAACACTAGCTCCTCCAATATTCTTGTTTCCAAGTTAGGATGGCCTATTCAAGATCTAGATGATGGATCAGATGGCTTGCATGATCCATCTGTTTGTATGGTTGGACTTAGACAGTAGTGGTTATTAAGTTCTACTCTACCCAGAGAGCAGTAGCAAGCAGGGTAATGCAGGGGTCTACCTTCGCGGACCAGTCTTGTTTAACAGCTTCATAATAGTGGTGATGAGTGCACTCTCATCAAATATGCATATGATACCAGGCTGGGGTAAACAGTCAGTATACTATGAGAGTAAAGCAGAGGGACCTGGACAGACTGGACGAATGGGACACCAGGAACCTCATTAAATACAAGGACAAATCACTCTACCTGGAAAGAGTAGTACAAATCACAGTACCTGGAAAGGCTGGGGAGCAGTTCTGCAGAAAAGACTGTGGCTCTGGCAAACAGCAAGCCAAGCATGAGCCAGCAGTGCTTAGCAGCAAGGAGAAGCAGCAGCCTCCTGGACTTTATTGACAGGAGCAGAACCAGTACATAGAGGGATGGCATCTAGATTTGGTCATCCCAATGCAGGCAAGATACTGTTAAATGGGAATATGTAAAGGGTGGGTGTCAGGAGGATAGAGCCAGGCTCTTCTCAGTGACAGGCAATGATAGGACAAGGGGCAATGGGTGCAAGCTGGAACGTAGGAGGTTCCACTTAAATATGAGGAAAAACTTCTTCACAGTGAGGGCAAGAGAACACTGGAACAGGCTGCCCAGAGAGGTTGTGGAAAGCTCAAAACCCGCCTGGACGCTTTCCTGTGTGACCTGATGTAGGTGTTCCTGCTCTGGCAGGGGGATTGGACTAGATGATCTTTCAAGGTCCCTTCCAATCCCTGATATTCTGTGATTCTGTGTAGAGCAAAATCCTAATGGCCTTCGTCTCATAAAGTTTCAGAAAGAGCCGGGGGGTAACGTGCACTATGTGCCTGGTCAGTCAGCACCAGGCATAATACTACATGTTGTGTTTGACTTGTTCTGCTCTGTACTGAGAGTGTAAGGCTGCAAGACTGATAAGGGTAAAGTTGTTCTGTAAAAATTATACTATTGAAAATGCTAATTTTGTCTGCAAAATGGCACTAATGGGACTAATGAAGGAAATTTTTGTGAGAAGCTCTTTGTGGTTTTAATTCTAGCAGGAAATTGGGACTCGAGCGAGGGTTGTGGCACCACTGCAAAGATGCACCACCACTACCCTTGGAAGTGTGTCAGAGCTCAGCTTCAGCGTGGGGGCTGCAGCAGAATCTGAAGGGAGGCAGGCACTGGCACAGCAGGCACAAGCAACCCTGCAGCCAAGCACAGGAGGAAGGAAGGAGGGATTCTTCTGTACATACTGCTCTTAAGGACCATCCTTTGAACTAAAATTGTTTTGATGTGAGTGCAGGGAGTGGGGGAGAGGAGTAGCCGTAAGAAAAACACATACTGCCAGCGTAGTTCAACTTTGTGTAAGACAATGAGAAATTAATGAAAAACAAAAACAACATAAAAACTTATTAGAGTGTAATTACGCTAATGCATAACTTCAAAGACTTGGTTGGAAGTTTATGTAGAATGGTTATGAAGTATGCAAAAATAAATGGGAAGCTAGCTGCTTCTCTCTCTTTTCTGTGAATATGCTTGTTCATTATCAACTTTTTCCCTCCACAGCACATTTTATAGCAAAAGTGTCATTGCATTAAGAATTTTAGCCTCATTTGCATAATGTTATTAGCACAAAGGCAGGTTTGCTTAACTACCCATACAGGAACAGGATTGCTCCAGCCTTAGAAGAAATGGATCTACATGCTAAGAAAAAAACCCACAAAACCCAGCTAATACTAGACTGCCAGCCTGAAACTGATTTCACTGCTAATGCAAAGAGTTTTATTATCTCAGCTAAACAGACATGTGTCATTAACTCAAAAGAAAACATCCTGACTATCCTCTACCTCACAATGCTCATATTGTGCACTGGGATGTGGGTTACTTGTTGAAATAATATAACTCGACTTATGTTGAAAGGAGACAAAAAATCCAAAGTTAGGGCACACTATGGCATTCTTCCTTTTTTCCTTTTTGAGGAGGAAATAAAAAATCTTCACTGGCCTCCAAACAGTATTTCAAACTCTTGCCAATTAAGATTAAGCCAGAAGAAGTACAGCATGCTTGCAATATCCCTATTTCTGTCAGTGGGCATAAAAGGCATGGAGTGAGGGAATGAAATTTTTTGTGCCATCATTGTAGTGGAATATTTTCATCAGGTTGAAATAGTTAAAATGCACCTAACTGCACTGATTGACATCAGGTCTGGATCTTGTCTTTTGGGGAGAATTTTAGTCTTTTTTAGTTGTGTAGATTTCCCTTTAAACAAAGACAGAAAGAAAGAGGGGAAAGAAAGAAAGAGAGGAAGAAAGGAACAAAGGAAAAAAGGAAGAAAGAAAGGAAGGAAGAAAAAGAATGATCAGTCCTTTACCAAAATTATGAAACAGTTCTATTAACTAAAAAAGACATCCAGCATTTTTCTGGTTTATTTCTGACTTTATGGTGGTGATATAAAATCTACTTTAAGGGACAAAAGAGGAATTTGACCAGATTAGGCAATTCTTACCTATAAAAAAGACAATATTCTTTGCAAAGCTGCTGCATAGTTTTTAGCAAGTACTTGATGTTTGTAAACAGAAAGGGGATTGATGTGCACAACTTCACATGCAGCTTTATAAAACAAACAGTTATATTTACCATAAAGAAAATCCTAGTCATCCTGTGGAAAATGTGTTTTGAATTCCACTTTCTCCAACTGGTGTTTGTAGTTCCTAATAACACTTTAGAAAAGCATAATAACTAAAATCAAACCAAAGCAAACAACACCTCCCCCCGCCACCCCCCATTCCCCCACTTCTCCGAAGTAGTTCACAGGGGAGAAGATATTGTTAGGTGAATATTATGAAAACATATAGGATCCTCTTTCAAGCACATGAAAGAAAATGATCCAATTAGGGTTACAAAAGGAGTTTCCTCTTTTTTAAAATCATCTGATAATTCTGGACGTGTTTTAAAGACTGCTGAAACATGTAAATTGTAAATACCGTTTCTCGTTTTAAAATTATAGGATTAAGTACAAGCCATAGGTTCAAGGAAAGAAATATACCGAAGGACTGATATCACATAGCAAACAAGTACTAATTATGAACTGATTATTGTGATGGGAATTCAGAAATATAAGAATTTAGGAAATAAAAGTTATGAAAACCAGTAGTCTCAAAAGAATTTCATAAAAGGAGGAAGAATATACTCGACAATATTTTTTGTAGAGGAGAGTCAGGTCTTGTTCAAAACAATTTAAGTTTCTCTCAATCAGAATTTACAGGAGAGAGCAGAAAGAAGACACATGGATTTCAATAGCTCCATGTGGTCCAGTCCTGTCAGGATTAAAGGTATTTGCACTGGTTAACTATTGAACTGTGTTCACTTGTGGTTTATGCACTGCCCCAGGCAAGACAGAGAAAAAGGTTGAGCAAATGGATTTCAAGCAGATATTCTTAGGGGGATCAGGAGGCTAATATGCTTATGCAGTTTAAGAAAAAAATATTAAATAATAACATAACAACCAAAAACTTCAGTTAGAATCATTGGTTCTGGTGTTAAAAAAAAAAAGAAAAAAAAAAAAGGGAGAGTCAGAGTGGGGTAAATTGGAAGAGCTGGCAGTGGTACAGAATGGAATGGTAATGGACAGGCAAAAAAAGTTAGAACTTAGATAACATAAAACACATGATCCTTCCCCGTACCCCCTTTCCACCCTTTCCACCCGCAGTTCTTCACTGTCAGTTATTGCTGGAGGCAGGGGATTATTCTGGTTTTGCAACTGATGATACAGTAGAGTCAAGATATAAGACTTTGTTCTAGGATAATAACTTGAAAATCAGTGGGACTTAAGAATGGCTTTATTTTTCTAATCCACTTGGCTTGAAACTTGTTTTTATATTATACATCCCCAAAAGAGCAGATAAGAAGTATTTGTTGAGAAAAGGGATTACAGTGGATTATTACAGGTGTTAAATGTTGTGTATCTACAGGATTTAAATCTTTTGCTGTCCGTGTTGGAATCTGATGAAAGATTTTCTTCTTGAAAATTAATTTCTTTTAGTTTGTTAATTGTTTTCATTATGGAAGTTTTACTTGATTTAGCAAAAATATTAACTCAGTTATTTTCTTCTCAATATCTGAGGATTCTTCTTGACAAGACAAGCATTGCAGAATTATTTAAGAGATCTTCACAGCTAACTCTAACAAGTGGGAATGAGAGAAAAAACAAAATAGGCTAGTGTTAGAGTAAAAAGCTAAAATTGGTTAAATTAGCAAAGGAGATTTATCTACAAGTCCTTTTCTTGGTGTATGAAGAAGGTGTACTAAGGAAACAATGTCCCATTGGCAGTATCATGCTCTTTTCCTTGCCCAGTTTTAACTTCATTTCTTGTGCCAACAGCAATGTCAGAAAGTCTCAAAGGCAACAGTTTTATAGTTAAGTTTAACAGGAAAGTTATTACTCAGAAGAAGTCTGTTCTTTTCCTTTTCTTGGCAGCCATAGATTTTGAGTTGTACAGACAATTTTCCAAGTGGCATTAAGGGGACAGACGCATAAACAAATTACATTGTGATCAAAAAGTATGGCAGTTCACAACACATCAGCCAGTCTATAGGAACTGCATGCACTTACCTCACAGTAAAATACTTCATAGGAAAAAGTTTTCTATTTTGTTATTCCTGCAACATACCATTACAACCTGTTATTATACCTATCAAACCACAAGTTTGTAATTTACCTAATGTGTTAACCTGTTTGTGTGTCTATACCAAATAAGCTATTATATGTGAAATGACTTAATCTCACCTGGTTTACACATGTGATGACAGCAAATTTATGCAAAGTTAAGTTTACATTTTGTAAATAAAGTGTCAACGGGTTTGGGCTTCATATGGAAATATGGCTGGAGTAAGGGAAACCACTTCAGGAACGGAGACAGACTTGCTTGTCACAGGACGGACTTTTAATAACTGTAAAAGAGATAGGTCTTTCATAATGCTGACTGTACATATCCAGCTCCTGGGGAAAAAGATCTGAGGCATCTTTGTGAGTATGCTGATTGTTTCTCAGTTCTTCTTACTTGATATCCTGACATTTTCTAACCACACAGAAATCACTTATCAAATCTCTGATCTTTGATATGAGCAGACACAATTATATTTTACAACTTTTTGGACTGCAGAGAATTGTAAGGCAGGAAAGGTTTTTGCTAAGAAACATTCTAAGAGACACTGTCAGTAGTAAACATATTATTAGATGCTACCTCTTGAAGAGCTTCAGGCAGATTTTCCAAAGAAATATCCATAATTACTTATTCCATAACTATTTAAGTAGCTTGTTGGCCCACATTGAGCTTATCAAAATGTAGACATTTAACTGTAACAAATGATCTAAGAACCTAGTCATCAAGGGGAAGAAGCACCATGCTTCAAACTTCACAGGACCTATATCTCCTCTAGATTGCCTCATTTGTAGGCTCTCTGGCCTCTTAACTTCATGCTATGGGTAGACTTCTAAAACCAGATAGAATGAATTCAGCTCTGTGCTGCCAGTTGGTCTACAAGGAGGTTAAAAAAGATGCGTAGAGAGGACCATCAGTTAAACTGGGTTTCTTTGATTTTCAGTAGACTTTTTAATTTAAGGGAGCAGCAGTCTGGGAGTACAATATAATTTATCTTCACAAAAGGTTTTATGTTGTGTTTCTGATTGTTTTATGCTTGCTACTGTTGCTGTATGATTTCAATAGCCTTTTTATGCTATTAATTTAATAATAAATAGCAATACACATTAAAAGCTAGCAACCTCACCCACACACAACCTCAAAAAAAACCCCCAACCCAAACATCCAAACAAATATAGAATAATCTGTACTACTACATTATGAGAGAACTTTACATGACAGAAAGTTTATCAAATTACTTAAAAGAATTTTGTTATTTAGATGTCAAATATGACTAAACATCCATGTAGAATACTGCTGCCAATCTCAGTTATAATGCTAACCAAAGCAATGTAAATAAGTAGCTATTACATTTTTAAGTACAATGTACTGAAATTACAACCTCAGCAGGTGGTCTTTAGTTAATTAACAGAAAAAAATATATAGCTGTTTTAAAATTTTATTAATTTCTTTGACCTTTAAATAACTATATAATCTCTATATAGATGATATTTCTACTACATTTACAGAACTCAAAATTATTTAGATTTTCGGAAAACATGGTATTTTCAAGATGGTGTCCTAAAGGACAAATTAAAGGATGGAGGGATAAATGAAACAATCTCTGCTTTTCTTTCTCAGTAGCTCTAATTATAGTGCAATTAGCCAGGATGTTGGAAACCCAGATTCAAATCCTTTCTCTATGTTTGGGAACTTGAAACCATGTGGTTTTATTTTACAGAAGTGTCCAAGCTAAACTCTCACCCAGACAGTCATTGCAAGTGCATGTAGTCTCAATAGTTTTTTTTGGTGCTATTGTCTTTATTTTGGTCAGTTAATGATTCATATAAAATATGTAATAGTCTTTTGGGTTACAGCACCAGGGAGATTTCCTCAAGTCCTTGGGTAGGGTAGGTAATTTAAGGGTTAGCTTAGTAATCATGACATAGTTTTCTGCTGTTCTCATAGTGTTTGCTGAAAATATTTTACCTTTTCATCCAACAAAATAATGTTCTTTCTGCTATGATTCAGACACAATATCCTGCTGATTTATTGGAGTATCCCCTGAATTAAAATGCTTACTTATGTCATTAAGGAAATGAGAGTATGATAAACTGAGGTGCTTGTGACATGGATCATTGTGCTAATGATCAATATCTCAGTCTTATAGACTTTACCACTCCTGGAGAAGACATTTGTACATGCCAATTACAACCTATTAAGGTGTCATTGTCTTTTCAAGTTAGTTTATAGCAAATTCGACAATATTAGCTGTTTCAGAGATTTTAGTGTAAAATGACAAATATATAAAATTCAAGAAGTGAAAACCACAACAGTGAGATACTGAACTATGAGTGTAATAACGTACATGCATCATAGTGTTAAAAGAAAACAAAACAAAACATCTACATATTTTTAGTGATGGTTAAATAATTTTTATGAAAATCACGAGCTTTATGCAACATGGTTAACAAGAATACACACAAGTAGGCTATGCTAAGTTTGCAGACAGAGCAAAAGATGGGCTTTTAAAGTGAAGATTTCTTTCCCTTTAAGTCTAATTATCATGCTTTCATTCTTTGGAGAAAGAAGGTCACGTTGTGACACAAAACAGTTATCAGACTTTGTAGTGGAAGCATCTGTGAGAGCTGAGTTTAGCATATGTGACTATTATAGAAAGAATAATAAATTATTTTACAGAGTGATTTCAAAGAGAAAGTGGTTGATTAATGAATTTTATTAACTTGAGAAATACTTTCATGAGGTCATGCTGCGATGTTGTTTCCTTCTGTTACAATGGATGTAAAATAACATCATTCAAGTACAGTTGCATAGAACTGAATACATTAATAACAATAGAGCTTATTGTGCCAAACCTATCATTTCTTTTCCCTTTGGAATAATACAATATGACCATGAACAGCAGACAGAGACTGCTTGTCAGTTTGTACAGAACTAATACTTATTGTTTGAAGCAATGACAATTTATATTTTAAGACTGAAAACTGCTATTCAAACATAGCAGGGAATAAAATAAATTAGGTTGTGACAGAATTCAGAAT
>VXBJ01003447.1:1671202-1683376 GCA_013400055.1 Nycticryphes semicollaris
TACATCTTCTTTATTTAAGCTTGATTTTTAAAATTTAAAATCCATCCAGTCAGAATTTTTAATTATGATTCTTATTTATTTATTACTACTTAAATGCAATTATTGTCCTGTCAAGTCACTCATCCACCTGTTAGCTGAGGTAATAGTACTGACAGCAAAATAATTATGCTTTGACTGTTTGACTGGTTGTGTTCTTGCAATACTAAGATTAAACAGTCCAGAAATATTTTAACTTTTAATATCTATGGGAGACAGAGCTGAGATAAAATCTGAAAAAAAAAAAAAACCAAAAAAACAAGGTACAGACTGAAACATAATGCTTTGATTTTGGAGAAGAGAGACTGTCAGTAAAGAATGATAGACTGATTGGGGTTTCAACATATTGCTTCATTGTCTCCAAGCTATTTTGCAGGTTGATTTTACAATTTTACAGAATGCCTTTATGGCTTAGTATGCATTATGCCATATTCTCACCTACATGTTACATACAGATATGTCTTCACAATAATATCTCTCCAAATAATAATACCTCTTTCATTTCTGGAAGCTGAGTTGCCATTCACTTTGGAAATCTTAAAACTTATTTTCTCATAAGGTTAGGCTGGTCTTTAATTTTACCCTGTATTGCTGCGGCTGGTTTTATTGCTTTTATTTTAAGGGATTTTAGGATACTTGCATATCAAAAGGGCTATCTAAACAATTATTGTATAGTATTGAAAAATTAGCTCCAGATACTAGCATAGTCCTTTTTTGCTGTATCCTTCCTTTGTTCTCTGTTTTTCTGTACTGTTAATTCCTCAAATTCCTACTTCTGGCTAAATAGCAAATACCTGCTTCAATATTTCTGTGTCAGATAGGTACAGAAAAATGCACAGGATTGCAGATTACAGAGCAAGTATAAATTCCAGTTGCCCTAGGGTGAGCTGAGAAAATGAATCCATCAGAGACTGGGACAGAATCTGCAGTACAAATTTAAGAAATGTTTTCATGATCATTGCTCTTTCATTTATCTTCTATTTCTGTGCATTTTTCCTCAATTATCTTTTAGCAGTTTTACCTCACGTATGCCAATAAAACAGTATTTAATGAAAGCTCAGAAGTCTTTGGAAGTGATGCAATGGCAACCTGGGCTACACCACTGCAAATACTAACACCCAAAATTTAGAGACTGAGGACTAAAATTAAAAAGCTCAGCTGCTCATCTTCAGTCCTGTTAAATATATCGTTGATCTTGTTATCTTGTGTACAATTGGTATCTGTTAATCAAGTAACTCAAGTTTAAGAGTGTATTAATGATCAATTTAAAGAACTATTCATATAGATACACTCCTCCATCTAAAGGCTTTCTTCACACATTCTTCATTTTTCCCAGACACCAAAAGGTTTAACAAAGAATTTACCTGAGCATATTGCCATTCCATCCATAAACATTCCATTCTCAAGCATAACAGGTATGATCCTTCTAGTTTGAACTGACTCTCATTGTGTTGGCTGCATGAATTATAAAAAATTCTGAGTCTCAATTGTTTCTGTTGACCAGTAAAGGATTATGAGAATGTCTCCATGACATTTGCTAAATGTCATGTGAAATTTTCTAATGAGTTATTAGTAGTAAATACAGAATAAATCAGTTCTATGGTTAAAGATGCTGGGGAAGGTCATGAAACAAGTCCCAGTAGTAGCTTGCTACATCAACGCATAAGAGTAATTAGTAGATACAGCTAAAATTGTTATGAATTTGCAGGAAATCCTGTTTTAAGATCTGACTAGAGCACACAATTATTTGAAAACATATATGTCGGTACTGTGTACACTTTTCTGGTTTGACTTTCTGCCAGCCCTAACAATGAAATCTATGTAGGAGAAATGCCACCATGCTTTTCCAAACAGGAACCTGTGAACTAGAATAATATGTTTTTTGGAAATAGTCATCTGTCTTGGTTTTTATTTGGCTTATTAATAATCCTTTTCTAGTGATCAAGTTTGAAAAAAACTGTAGAGGCATACTGTCTCACTCTTTCCAGAAATGTCTTTTGAATCTTGCAAAATGCTCCTGGTTTTATTATATATGGGCTTTTTTCAGTATCTGATTGTACTATGCATGTGCTCATTTCAGTTTGGAAATATCTAGAAATATACTAAAGACAATCCACATAAAGTCTTAGCGCTCCTAAGCAAAACTTAGCTGGAGGAGACAGGATTTCCTCCTCTGTAATTCTTGTTTCATTTTACATTTCTTTAATAGGTTTCAGGTTTGGTTAGTAAAGCAGTTGAGACAATTTCATCAACAGTGATTTTACCGTGTCCTTCTGTTTCTACATATTTATAACAGCTCTCTGCTAAACTGCGTATAGTGCTTCTTCTGCATCTAATCTTCCATTCACTCCAGTACATAACATCGTAGCCTAACAGTAATTTCCCCAGGATGTTATTCCCTCAAGTTTCTCATATAAGGTCTTAAACCTGGCAGCATACTTGCCTTACTCTGAGTGAAAGGACTTGGCCTGTTTTGTATTATGCCTGCAATGGGGAAAAAAGCTGTGCATCCTCTTTGAAAAATCTGTAATGTTACAGCCTCTGTCTGAATGTAGAGGAGATAAGAAAAAGAAATACAACGCTGTACTGGGTATGTACATTGATGAATGTGGTGCCATTGCTGAAAGCAGAAGAGTAAAACTTGTCTTCCTTTCTTTTCCCCTTGTTGCTACCATTCCTACTGCAGTCAGATCTATATGTGGCTGAATTCCTGCCTGAATTCAGGCCTGCCCAAAACCAAAGAGGGATGAGGTTTGGTAACTCGCACTCAGTGGATGGAACAGGGAAATGTGAAGGACTGGAATGGTAGGTTATAACAGTAGGGCATGCAGCTTCTGAGATGTGTTAGTTTAGTTTATTCACTGTTTTAGTCAGAGGTCTGCCCCCTTCAGGTATTTTATATTGGTACCATTCATACAGAGAATAGTTAATGCAGACCAGAATCTGTCTGGGATATGGGCTATAATACAGCCCCTTGAAGACTTTATGCTAGTAATCTGAAGAATAGCATATTTCAGGAGTACTATTTCTATTGTAAACATATTTGTAACACATTCATGAACTACAGCTCCAGTTGCCCTGAAGATCAAAATTATTGAATTTAAAATGGAAATATTCAGATCTGAAAATGACCTAGTAAAGATGGAGGTCCTTTTGATAACTCATGTCTGGATTTCAGTTATGAAATCCCTCTAAACTCAAGTCTAAGAAGATATAAGGTTAGGTCAAATCATCTTTAATTCATTTAAACAGTACATAGAAAAGAGTTATGTACTGACTACCTTCTGCATGAACTTGTTCTGTCATTTAAACTTAAGTCTATTGGAAAGGTCTGTATGACAGCCCTAATATTCTACAGTATTGCACTGTAATTTTGATTATCTGGATGTACTATGTGGAAGATAGTAATTAAACTCATTTGCTTATTAATCATTACTTGGATCAATTTATTTATAAGACAGCTGAAGTTTACAGTATGTCTGCTGGTCGGTAATAAAGGCATGAAAGTAAATTTTCTTTTCTTTTGACACTAGAGGAAGATTACTAAACAGTGTCTGTGTAAGACAGACCGACACAGCACAAATAACAAAAAGAAATAGAATAGCACCACCCCGTTTGTGCAAAATCACAAAAACCTAATAATAAAACCCTTAAGAATCATATGTATACCTTTAAACACATATGGTAGTGCATCCCTGAAGAGTTTTGGCTAACTCGGGTGCAACATTTGTTTGAAGGACCTTTGCTACCTTCTGAAGCAATTTAAGTAGCATATCTTTGACAGCTGGGATTTATGCCTGTCTGTCACATAAACAACATAACACAGCAAAACTGCTAGGATAAATACAGATGTGACAGAAGCAAAGTTGTGACAGAAGCAAGGTTGTGACAAAAAGAGAGGGGGGAATTCTATATTATCCTGCAAAAAAAACCCTGGAATATAATGACTTAAAAATGTAGCCTTGTGTTTTGAAGGAGAGAAGCCCCTTATTCTTAGTCACAACTAAAAGAAAGCAATAAGAAAAAAATCTGAAAATTATTATCCGTCATCAAGAGGCTGATTTTCACCTCTGACCATTTAGTTTTTTGAGATTATACATCCAGAAAGATAATTTGCTGCATTCCCTCAGCAAAACAGTTGCTGTTTTCTTCTACTACTTATTAATTTGGCCTTTCTCTGTTTCTGTTTTTCTTTTAAATTCTGCCTATCAGCCCTTCATGGTCAGAATAATATTTTTGGGATCAGAAAACATCTTTACCCCCCATTTTTGATAGAATGCTTACCATGATATGTCCTAGTTCTAGGCAGTCCACTGTTGTTTTTATTAGTGGTAGTATTACTGGCCATGTCCTTTCTTACAGCAGGGTCTGAATGGGGAGTCCTTCCTTAGAAAAGCAGAGAAGTGGAAGTATCGGCACTTTTTGTCACATAGTAGCAAATAGCCTGCCCTTTAATGGTTATCTACTATTACTGTATTCACAGTTTGAAGCAGGATGAGGCAGGAACATAAGAACCACAAGTATTTGCCCTTGTACAAACTGTGTTAAAGAGCTTTTCTTCTGCTTGCTTCCTCTGCTGAAGGTTCTGCCTCCTCCCTGTAGCACAAGGTGTCTCTGAGAAGAAAGTCTGACTGTGCTAACAAAGTGTTTTATCTCTGATTTTTATTTGGGACTGACCCAGAGCATATAAGTACATGCTTTCATATTTGCCTGTAATATGTTTCAATATCCTTTAATTTCCTGTGATGCTCATCTTTACAGGCCTTCACAGAAGGAATCAGGACTGTATTTTACACTGTCTAGCTTAAAAATCAGCTCAGTACAAACAAGACTGAGGATTCAGGGTCCTTGAGCACTATTTCTATTTGAATAATAAATATATATCTGGAGGAAGTTAGATCTGATTGATTATTTTATGACAGGCTGTCAGACTTGCTATTCCTTGAAAAGGCATATTCTTAACAAAGGCAAGAATGCACTGACATGGAACTCCTTGTCTTCTCAAATAAAGGTGTCAAAAATAAGAATCAAGAAGAGGATGGATATACATGGCGGTCTGTTATGTTAATTCTTCAGTTTGATAAGGGTAGAGGTAAGCAAGGAAGTAAACTGACAAACAAGAGTATTCCAGGAAGACTGATAAAGGGGCAACAAAACTACAGCTTCAAATCTTTGAAGAGAAGGAAATAATCAAGGGAATTGTAATAACACAAGAAGAAATGTGGGGGAAAAAAACCTTGGGAAAAAAAAAAAATCCCCAACAAACAATCATGGTTTAAAGAAGAAAAAGGATGCTGAAGGGAAGAGGAGTGGGGTAAAAATGACTGGACATGAACAGGAGAAACAAGGCAGAGAGGAGATGCCAGCATGGCTCACAGAGAAACAACAAGCAAAAAGACGAAAGTTTTGTATACAGCTTTTCAACAAGATTTTCACAGAATAATGGAGTGAAATCAAGAGAACAGTACAAAACAGTGTCTTAGAAACAGTTGAAACTAAGAATAAAAAATAAAGTTAGGAGGCTCCCAGAGGAACTATATCTTGCTGAGGCACACAAAATGAAAGAGATGGTAGTTGCCATCACCTTTGAGGGTCCATGTTGAGAAAGGGACAAAGCAATTTGCTGATAAATTATGCTTAAGCACAGTCACTGATAGAAAGGAACATTCATGATCTTTTACTCAACAGGTAGTTCAAAGCCCACGGTGACATTTACTATTCTGGTTTACAGATTTTCAGATTAGTTTTGTTGTACTGCTTGATAAGATTTCTGCCCATGAGATAAAGGCAAATGCCTGGTCATACAGGCCAGACTGTCTCATGTTTTCACCAAATACATAACTATGCACACAAGTACTTTGTGTAGTTAACAAAGTTCATAGGGTTTGACAGTAATGTATTAATGAAAATTTTTGAGTATGGAAATCTGTCTGTAAAACTAATACCTTTGTGCTGGTGATGCTTCCTCTTCAGTAGTAGGTGCTTAATTGTGTATTTTTTGTCTGCATTACATCATATATTTCCTCCTTTTTATGTGGATCCCAGTCCATCTGTTAATAACGGTAAAATAAGAATTCTGTTTGATGAGCAAGATGCAGACACTAAGATGGTGTATTTCTGTTGCTGAGGGCTATCACATGGTAGTCATTAATAAGTTATGTTTCCACTTTTGGTATTGCGTATGTCAAATCATATGCTTTGTTTCTGCATGTAGATCATTTTGCACTAACAGTAAATTTCCATCTCAGTGCCAAATAAGAACTGTGTATAATATATAGTAATGAAGAGAAAATTCTATTTTTACAATAAGAAAACTCCTTTTATTGAACATCACTTCTACAATGCGTGCGTAGTCATAGCTCTGCTAAAGAAATTCTTAAATGCAGAAAGTGAGAAAACATCAGCCTAGACAGAAAGAAGATAGTTATTCTTTGTTAATGTGTTCAGAAATCACAGAATAGTTGAAGACAGAAAGGACCTTTCAAAGTCATCTTGGCCAACTCCTGTGCTCAAACAGGGTCACCTAGAGCTGATTGCCTAGGGCCATGTCCAGATGGCTTTTATGTATCTCCAAGGATGGAGACTCCACAACTTCGCTGGGCAACCTGTGCTGGTGATCAGTCACCATCACAGTTTTCTGATGTTCATAGGGAACCTGCTGTGTTTCATTTGTGCCCATTGCCCCAGGGCCTTTCAGTGGGCACTACTGAAAAAAGCCTGACTCTACCTCCTTTACAACCTTCCTTCAGATGTTTGTACACATTCACATATATCCTTTTATGAATCCATGCTGACTACTCCTGATTATATTTTTGTCCTTCGTGTGCCGGGAAATAGTTTGCAGGATTAGTTGCTTTATCACCTTCACAGAGGCTGATGTGAGACTGACCAGCCTGTTATTTCCTGGGTCCTCCTCCTGTTCTTTTGAAGATAGGAGTGACATTTGCTTCCCTGCAGTCTCAGGCCCCTCTCTCAATCACCATGATTGTTCAAAGATTATTGAGAATGTCCCCAGTAATCAGTAACATCAGCCAGCTGCCTCAGTATCCATGGGTGCACCTCATCAGCGCCCATAGGTTTACATATGTCCAGTTTGCTTGAGTATTCTCAGCCTGATCACCTTCTATCAAGAGTACGTTTTCCTTGCTCCAGACTTTCCCTCTGGACTCCTCCTTCTTTATATTTCTTACTTTTTTTTGTCTGAGTTTTGTCCAAGTTTGTCTTTGTTTGACAAAGACAAACAACTACTTGTTCACAGGAGGTGATTGGCACTGCTTGCTTCCAGGGTCATATCCCATGGGAATCTTCAAAGCAATCTATCATATTTTTTGTGATTCTATTCTGTTGAAACAACGATAGAAATTATTTTGTCTAAATACATGACAATTTTCAAAACCTCTCATGTGTCTTGCTAAGTTGACTTCTAATTACCTCCTTAGCAGGGAATTCAGGGCGGGGGGGGGAGGGTGGGAGTTGCTGTTTTATGGAGGTCTTGTGCTTGTTTGGGGCTTTTTGTTGGTGGGGTTTGGGGTTTTTTAGCCTGATTGCCAATGTGTTGCTAGTTTACATGTAAGACATAAACTAGTTTAGTCTGATTTTTTACTATCATCTGTTTGTCTGACAACTTGTACTTTCCATTTCAAATACATCTAGCTAGTGTATAAGTTTCAGAGATATCAATTCCCATAGATTTCATAGAAATCAGCAGGTAGCTAGAAAGAAAAGATATTAATGTTTCTATGGATAAATGGTCCAAAGAACTCAGCTGTTATTCTTTAGTGGGAGTATGATTGGTGATCTTTGTCAATACCAGCTGATTAGTTAGCTCATACAGTTCTCAGTAGGTGCTGTACCACATTTCTTTACTACTTCTTTGCTGAAACAAAGACAAACATGGAAATGAAATAAATTATAAGAGTCAGGAATACAGGAGGAGGAGAAACTAAGTCTGGGTTGAAGGAGGGTGTTGAATTACCAAGTGAGAATAACTGAAAGGTTTAGAAAAAATATTAGAGGAAGGAGCATCTGGATATTGTGATCCAATGAGACAGAAAAAGACATTGCTAAATAAATAATTAGGGTTCTACTAGTTTCCATACCCACAGAATACTTTCTCTACTCAACAAAATTTTATTCTAGAATCAGTGATCAGACACTGGCCATTTGGAAAATTCACATCTATACACGATAAATTCAGATTCATATAGGACAAAACATTTTAGTGGTGATGACATTAACATTTTATCCAAAATGTTAATGACTTATTTAATGAAAGTCTAAAATTGAAAAGTAGTTTTAAGTAGATTCTGGTATTAGTGTTAGCATTATATTAACATTAACTTATGTTCTTCTGTATAGGGATAGCAAAGCTATCCTCATAGAAAATGAGGACATAATGGGGATATGAAATATCTCTTCATGAAGTTCATCATGGTTGCTACTTACTTAAAGAATTGTCTGTGCAGAGGAGAGGAGATAAATCTCTCCTGTTGACATCTTCACTTTATTTGAATAGCCTAAGTATCTATAGATATGACTTGAACCTTGGAATTGGAATAGATTTCTCTCCACTTGGCAGTCGAGAAATATTTCAAAGAAAATTAGTTTTGATATGACCTAGCAAAAAGCCTTTGAAAATTAGGAAGCAAGGATGCTCATTTTGTTTTAACTAGGTTCATAATGTGTACATTGACAAAAGGGTTCACTTTGCTTTCTTTTTAGTAGCAATACTTTTTATATAATGATCTTTACTTTGTAGAGCAATTTAGTTTCAACAGGAATTGTGACAAAGGACACTCTGTTCCTTCATCACTGTATAGAGATATGACTCATATATGTTCTGTAAGTAAGGAAGTAGACTGCATTACCTATTGAACCAAGTCTTGGTGAAAACAGGAGCTTCCTGATTTAGAGGAAATCACTCAATGAGATGCATCTCAATTAACGAATATCATATAAAAGTAAGGGATTTAATCAAAGTTTTCCAGAGTGAAAGTAGAGAGAAAAGGACCTGAAAAGGGTGATTTGCTATTTCTATTTCAAATGCTGACATTTTTTTCTCAGCTTTAGCTCAAATAATTTATATATTAATTATTATTCTCCCATTTTTCTGCCTCTGCTTTTACTGGTTAATTTTTAAATTCTGTGAGGAGATAACTGTTAGCATTTCTTAAATGCTTTATACTTTACATCAACAAACCTTAATTGTTAAATATGAGGAGGTCAAAAAGAAAATGTACCACTTAGTCTTCTACAGGATCAGTTCAGGAAATTAGGGAAGTACAAAAATTCCATTTAAAAAAAATAAAGTGCATGATTGCTTCATTTGAGAAATAACGTCTATTGATTTAATTGCAGTTCATGTTTACCATAATGCATTCTGTAATTTGTTGCATCATCTGACAACAGGAATGTAATAATTTTAAAAGAAATCAGAATATAATGTGTTCTAATGTGTATTATTAGTTTTCTAAATAGTAGCAAACAGTTTATCTTACATGTACAATATTTTAAATGGTATTTTTAGACTTGTTTATTGAGCAAGTCTTTAAACAATCTTTTGTAAAAATGTAGATGTTATTTCTTCCTACTTCTTGTAGTTAGCATCAATATATACAGCTCACCAACACACTCTGCTTAACCTGTACTGCCGCCTTTGATAGCGGTAGTTTATGATCATGACTTGTTCTCTTACATGGTGCTCAAATAGTTAAAATAAAAGTCGTTTCCTTGTTGCTCACAACAGAGCCCTAAAGTTCAAAAGATAACAAGAACTTCTCGTTATTAAGGAGTTATAAAATGTATTTGCAGATACAAACCTAATGGCAGTTGTCAGAAGCAATTAGTTTTAAACACATTTCACAGTTTAATCATGCTGAGAAATGCTTCTGAACTTTAAGGATCCAGACTAAATAATATGGATACAGTTTCATATTAAAGAGCATGAAAAATACTGGAGGAAGACTAATTGCCACAGATTAAACTAGTGTATCGTATTTATGTCTCATTCATTAGTTTATAAACTCTGACTACTTCAAAGAGTATCAAGAATTCATATAATGACCCTAGGTCCTAGGATTTCTATTTTGAGAGCTTTAATTTAATGGAAGTCATAAAATTCTTTCTATTTAGGTTTACTTTTATAGCTGTGGCTGGATCATAGTTCAAGTAGTTATTGGTCAGACAAAAATTATCATTTATATCAGTGTTCATGATGTTAAGGATTATATGACATAATGCAGCCTTTGAGTTCAGATGATGGAATGGAATGGAATTAGTATTTATAGGAACAGATACAAAAGTAAGAAGGAAAGAAAAATAGAAAGAGAAATGACAGTACTCATGTACTTTCACTTTTTAAAATGAAATCCCATGTACTTAAAACCAGCCAATAGTTCAAAGATAAACTACACAGATAGTAGCAAAGGCTTATATGACATGTATTACTTGACTGTAATATATAGGAGAGCTTTATAACGTGAATGCATGGGAGAGTGTTCCCTAAAAGACTAAAGCAGTTTTCTTCTCACCTTGTATTGACACAAACCATCAGGTCATGACGTTTGGGGACTGCTGGTAAGCAAAAGATTTCATAAGGGCTGCTGTACGGTTCAAAGGAGACATAAATCTACAGGAAAGACTCCAATGAAGGGCCAATGATTACGGGTCTGGAACATCTCTTACATAAGGAAAGGCTGAGCTGGGCCTGTTTAGCCTGGAGAGGAATAGGCTAAGAGGGAAACTCATGAATGTGTACAAATACCTGAATGGAGGGTGTAGAAAAGGTGGAGTAAGGCTCTTTTCAGTGGTGCGCAGTGGCAGGCAAGAGTCAATGGAAAAAAATTGCAAGTTCTGTATGAACCAGTCTTCAGCTAGGCAAAGGAAGGTTTTGGGAGACTTTCTTCACCAAATAGTTTAGCTTTGATTACTTGAGGTGCTTTTCTTTGTTTTGCTTCTTCTGAAAGAGTGAATATATGATGTACCTAGAAGCAAGCTTTGAGGTCTGCTCTAGAATGTGCCTGTGAATGGTGATCATGTCTTGATTACTAAAACTAAATTCAGAAGAGCACCGAGATCAAGAGAAGATGCAAAGAAAGCACTAGTATGCACCATATCTACACTTCCTCAGATCTGTTTCAGCTTTCTAACAGTTTTTGAATTTGATGCTATTTGATTATATCACACACTGAAAAGGTATACAAAACACGGGTAAATTAACTTTTATCTTCACAGGCAATTCGTAAAAAAATCTTTTTCATGTGAAAGCTCTTTCCTCAAAAGCACAGAAGCGGCTAGCACAGAAGTCAGTGGGAGTTATATATCTCAGAGCACTACCTGCTTCAGGTGTAACTTTAAAATATGAACAAGTTAGTTCTTGCTAGGCCAGTTCCATCACGCTGCCAGAGCTGATCAGGCAAATCAGTGACACTACTCATTTACTTAGGAAGCATAATCTAGACTGCAAATGTAGGCAATTCATCTGTCATCAAAAGTCTATGTGATCCACCAACTTCATATTTCCTTAGGCAGTATAAGGTCTGAGTAGCCTGTTATGAATGTAAGGTTTTATTTTTTGCCTTAGTAGAGTTCACCCATTTTGCATGCGTGTAACTACAAAAGTATTGAAATCACAGCTGGTGCCATCACTTCCTCGGATACTAATTTATTCCTGCATTTGGATCTGCTGGCACAGGCCAGGACTGCAGTAACAACAGCTTGTTTCCACTTGGAAGTATTGATATATTTATATTAATATTTCATATATTTTAACATATTTTATCCTAATCTTTTAAGACAAAATGTATATTATCCTGACTGTATAGCTCTAAATCTAATGTAAGCAAATACCAAAGGATTCCCTAAAGTTGCACAAGAAGGTTGAGATTCATCTCTTCTAACTTTAGCTAGAAGGTGATTGATGCATCTCTAAAATAGATGTGTCTGTGACAAAGACAGAAGGATTTTTTCCCTGGATCTAAGCCTAGACAGTTTGCTACACTATACACCTAACTTCTAAATGCTTGAAGCTGGACAAGATTAGTCTTTTAGGGGCTTGTGCCATAGTTCCTGAATTGTCACGTCATCCTTCCCTGGTTGCTGTTTGCTATTGCAAGGGTACTTTTGTTACATTTATATATA